>JARHVA010004078.1:1330000-1515000 GCA_037957365.1 Torreya grandis | reverse complement strand
AAGATCATGGTCAATCCCTTTCTGATCAATGTCGATCCTCTGGGATCAATGATGAGTTTATCAACCCAAAAAATTTTTGCCCTAGGCTATACACTCCTAAAATAAAAAGCATATACTTATCTAGCCCCCTTTTCCCCATAATTTTCCTATCAAACCAAATTTATAATAAACAACTCAAAATAAAACAAAATATAAATAAATTACTAAATTTAATCAAAAATAAAATGCCTACCTCATATTACAATCCTCATCATCATCATCTACTCCCACTCACCTCCATTGTCTCTCATGTCTACTTGCAAGGTTGACACACATCAAATTTTGCTCTTGTATTATTATTCACATTGATAGTCAAATGATCCTTATGCCATGCCATATTCCTATATATATCCTTTCTCAAGATTGACATCGATCACTTTGATCGATGTCAATTCCCTTAATCAACATCGATCACTTTCTAATTGATGTCAATTATTTTGGTTCCTTAATTTTTTGCATTTTTGGACCATTTCACATGTTTCTTATTTATCTTCCAAGCCCCATCTTGTTACCTATGCTTCAACTATCCCATTTTTTTCTCTTATTACACTTTAAATTTGAGGATTTTAACCCCTTATCAGTTCCCCAATCTGCTTAAAAGTGTATGCCCTTTTTTTGGCATCTTCCCATCATAAGATTCTAAGGGTATATTTTTTATTTCAAAAATTTATCTATAGGTAATGCATACACCATACACACACTAGATGATATGGTTTTCCATTCCTATCTTTTATTCTCTTGTTAGCCTTTACTTGTGCCTAGCTATTTTAGCTATGGAATTTTGTTACTCAATTCAATCTTTAGGGCATTACTACCTGCATTACTTTTTATCTTGTTAAGTACAATTTGGGAACTTCTTTGCACTATCTGTACTTATGATTGCCTTTTGCTATCACCCATTTGTCTATTTTTACTCACCCCATTGTGTTTTTACATTTCATCTTTTTCAAACCCATCATCTATTTTGTCTCACTTCTCAGCATTCAATTTAAGGGGGTATACCTTCTCCCAATAAACTTGGAGCATTAAACACCTTATAGTTTTTGTCTTGCAACCCACAATTGCATGCCACAACACAAAATGGGGCAAATGTAGACACTAGTTCTATACACCCTTGTGTATTAAATTGATGCATCATAATGTTATTAAGTTATTCCTAACATAAAGGCCCCCATTCAAAATTATTTAAAATAATTACATTCACCTCACCCCATCTACTTTTGCCATATAGGTTAATTAAACCTAATTAGCATGGTTAAATAGTAATTAACCCTATTTCTACCATCCTTAACCATAAAAATCCCAAAAATAAATAATTTTTTTTTACCTAACCTCCCAACCATCCTCTTAACGACCTACCCTTGTCAAAAACATGTGTAACAACTTAGTGTTTCATTCACTTTATTTAGCACATGGTTTAAAACAACCCTAGCTAAATTTTTACCAAATCAGGATAATCAATATTGATTCTCCTAGATTGACATCGATCCATATATACAAAGTAGACATCCATAGCTTAGGAGGAAGGTGAATGTGCTTTTGGACCATGTAACTTTGCCAAAATTCTATTATGACCTACATACAAACTCCATCAACAATCTACCACCCTGTGAAACCTCTGTTTGCAAGCTTGTTAAAGGATTCTTGAAGGTTTGTTTAACTCATCTTGTCCAAGTCTATTTTTAGATATTAAAAGGTAAGTTTTATACTTCAATTTATTCAAATTTTGAATATACAATTTGTTGTGTTTGTCTGTCACTACTTTACATTCAATTTTTATTATTTTATCAATATACAGGTCATTATTATAGTCTATTTTTTAAGTTTAGCATTTTGCACATAATCAATGTTAATTTATCTCAATTGACATTGATCCTTGTTAAAACTTAAAAACATTCTTGGAATTTGTTTTCATAGAATTTTTAGTCTTAAAATCTATCAAATACCTACATTTTGTTTTCTAAAAAACTATCTTTTATATGTAGATAACTCTACCTGTATTAGCAAATGACATTGTCAGCATATTTGATCTCCCCATTGTCCCACAATATTTTTTTATTGATCAAAGTGACATAAGATTTGAGTTAGGTCTTTATACTATGGTTTTTACACCTGATTAGGAAATCGTTGATGAATAAATAACTGTAATTCAAAAAGACATTGATATTATAACTAAATTTTGGGATACTTACTTTGATCAAATTAATCTTGCTAGAGATTAAATTATCTTTGGCATTATCTATTCTCATCCTACCCATATATATATATATGTATATATATATATATACACATACATACATACATACATACATACATACATATATACATACATATATACATACATACATACATATATATATATATATATATATATGTATGTATGTATGTATGTATATATATGTATATATATATATATATATGTATCTATATATATATATATATATACATACATATATATGTATATATATATATATACATATATATATACATATATATACATACACACACACACACACACACACACACACACACACACACACACACACACACACACACACACACACACACACACACACACACACACACACATACACACACACACACACACACACACACACACACATTAATTTCATGTTTATTTATAAACTTGAATGTTGAATGTGGGCTGACAGCCACCTAAGGAAGTGTATCACTTCTTGGGACTAGTTTCTTACCATGCAACTTACTTATTTTTTTTAATAATCCATTTTTTGTGAGTTAATGTGACTTGTAGGTAATTCATCCCCAGCCAAAGAGGAGTTTCCGCAAGCTTGATCAATGGTGCACAACCAACCTTCATCACTAGGTAACACTAAACCCTACATTTACTTTGTTTTTAGTAGCTAATTAGTCCACATTGAAAAAGCAAAAGACAATACTAAAACACATGTGACACCAAAAAGGATACCTTAAAAATATGAGAGAAAATATAAAATAGTAAACCTCTTATCTTCTTCCCCATGTGCACATGAGATTTTAAGACAAGTCTTCAATAAATTTTGACTAATTTCAAGATAAGAAAACCATAGAGCCACCCACAAATTAGTTCCATGATTAACACATGTGGCTTATTACAATTGAATTCACATTCCAATTCAACATCCCCTCTTAGAATTATGCCCCACTTTCTCTCACATAAAATATAACACATACAATATCCCCCATGGGTCATGCCACATCATCCACAACCACCTCATCTACTACATCATCAACTATATCATCTAGCACATCACCATGAATAGTGATAGTGAATAGTACACATGAATAATAAATAGTGACTAATGACCTCACTCCAAATAGAAAGCAATATATGAACTTATTAATATATTTTTAACACAATAATACTAACTAAATTTCCTTATGATAATATTGGCACTCTTTAATAAAGTTGGATATTTCAGTAATATTGGAAGGCTATAAAAAAGGTACATTATAATCCTCTCCACTCAAAGATTTCTTGTCCTCAAGTTGTCACAAATTGATATTTGACTTATCCTAGATCCCACACTACTATTACCTTTATATCACCTAACTTAGCCTAAAATAATGATATAAGATAATGGTCTTATGTAATTATCACATTTGGAAATTAGGGGCATTAAATTCACTCTTAACTCTAACTTAGCATACAACTAATTCACTATCTCCAATGGATTGAACTTGTTTGATTTCTTTTTTCCTTTCCCACTAAATCCTATTAATTATACCTTCGTATTTAGTTGCATTACAAGAACAACCAAACTAAAAACTAATGGCTGAATAATATCTCTTATTTAATGGGGAAATAAACGCCATCCCTGTACCTACTCAAACCTTTCTTCTTGAGACACTAAAAAAAATTTCCAAAAACTATCACTATCCTCATTAGGCTTATAAAGATAAGGTATAACTATACCTTTTTCATGTAATAAACAAACCCAAGACTAGCCTCTTCAATCCTTCTATATGGATCAAACTCATGATTTTCTACCCCTCATTCATCAAGGAAGAGATTTGAAATATATTCAATATGAATAATTAGTTCTTAGTCTCTAGGTTGACCCTCCTCATCAATGATAGAATAATTAACATAGTCACATTTAGCTTGTATGGATCAATGTGCAATCTTAAAAGAGATTATGATATTAAATTTGGTGCCATATCTTGTCCTAAAAGCCATGTATGACCAATCTAATTACAAGTAACCACCACAATCTTTGCCAATAAATCCCTTGACAAGCAAAGGAAAAAATATGGTGGAAATTAAATAAAAAATACATCTTGATAAATGGATAATTTATGACAAGTATGAAGAGTTAGATTCAAACCTTTGACAACACTGTCTTAGTGGTTGATCTATCTAATTGTAGCACACCTTTATCATGAGGTTCATATTTGAGGCCTAGTTTATTTACTATTTGATTTGGAATGAATTAGCTACTAGGCTCACTATATATCATACAATTGTGTACCAAAAAATCACCAATGATCACTGAAACATATTAGGGATGAGGCTTATTCACTTTAGCTTATTGTGGCTCACTAGTCTTGGATGTATTTGCTTACATAGTAGTACCCTTTCTTGTTGTTCTTGATGATGAGCTAACATTAGATAGATCCTATTGTATCATATAAATTTATCCTATAATATACAAACTATCCCACATAGGCATACTTACATTAAGATTTCACCTTTGATCCACTATGTTAAGATAAGAATCACCAATCTTTAGTTGTCTTCTAGCATTCATGACATCACTTTGGGCCTACTTATTTTGGTGTGCAATGTTACAATTGTCATTTTTATTTATTTAATATTATTAAGGCTTAGGAGGTAAATTAGACTCTCTTATCCCTTGAGTCATAGATGGAATTGTAGTTATACCTTTGACACTTTTTTGAACCTCTTCAACACCCCTTCTTTTAAACCTAGTATTGGCTACAATTAACTATCTATCACCTTACTTGAGATGCCTATTTTATTTACTAAAAAATAGTAATCTTATTAGAAGTTTATAAGGGTAGCACTTGATTGAACTTTCTCTCCAATATCCATAAACTTATTTCAAACCTCTTTTTATGTTAGAGAAGGAAAAGTTTTTTCTTATGCCACATAAGCTTGATTTAACCCTCCATCTTGATTAGTAGATTGTTCATGAGATTTATTCCATTGAAGAGGCCATTATTTATTTCCATTAGATTATTTTTGCTAGGTACCAAGGCTATTGAAATGGAGGTTTCATTTGGATTGAAACTTGTGTACAGTCTAACATTGGTGATATGACCTTGGCCTTGTGCATTTACTTGGAAGGGTGGCCTATTTTATTTATAGGGATAATAATATTGGTTCCATTGAGAGGGAATATTAAACTAACTCTTTTTCCTCAACATTTCCATGAATTTTTTTCCAAGATTCTTAAGTATCCCCTCTACATCATTTGGATTGTTTGCTTGAGTAGGAGTATTTAACTCATGACTGATTCTAGTAGGAATTGGAGTAAGAGTTGGGGTTGTAGGTTGGATGTTAGGAAACAAAGGTATAGGGGGCCTTGAAGCAAGTTTTCAAAATTGGATTAGATTTTTCTCATACCTAATGGTAATCTCAAAAGCATTTGGTAAAGTATTACCACCCATAGATTAAATCATAGCCACTATATCACTATTCAAAGCCTTAAGGTAGTATAGGAATGTAGAGTTTGTAGTAGGTCTTACAAGAACTTGGATCATATCCCATGTCTTTTGGAACCTAGAATTAAAATTTTGCATGAATTATTTAGGAACTCTTTTTACGGTGGTTAATTTTTTGGCCAAGGACAAATGGTCACTCTTATATTCAAATATTTTGGTTAATTGCTCTACTAATTCATCACATGAGTCACTAGAATTGGGTGATAAGGTCCTATACCACTCCAAATATTTTCCTTTAAAACTAATTGCCAATAACCTAATTTCCACATTCTCTTGTGTGATGCTATGGATATTACAAAAAATTTCCATGTCCCTAATATGCTCAATGGGAGTAAGAGTAGTTTATCCACTAAAATAAGGGACACTCTTGAGGGAAGCCAACCGTATGTCATTATATTATGAAATATTTAAAGTAGAACCATGATTAAAATTAATAAAAGTTAGATTTCTCACCATGATATCAGCCTTATTATAACTTGGATAGTAAGGAATAAAGACCATCCTTCTAGGTGACTTGGTATAAGGGAGATTATGAGGAAATCTTTTCCATTTATATTAATACAAAGGTAATTCAACAAATTCAAAGGGAATAAATTTAAATCTTGATCTTGTGGTCACCTTTGGCATTAAATTTGGTTCATAAGTCAACTACCATGATATTAAAACTTGTTGGAGTCACCAGATGCTATATGAAGAAGGCTACTATAGCTGCACTTTTCCCAAGACCAACATTAATCTTGGATAATATATTTTTCTTTGAGTCCCACCAGGTGTGCCAAAACTATTATAGCTCAAATTTTCACCATTAAGAGGGTGATTAAAGCCATCTCAACTTGAGCTATGAAATGGGATTGATAAAAGGTTGTGGGTGACCTTACAAGGGGATAAAACCTCTAGATTTTGAGTTAGTTCCCAAGTACAACACCAACACTAATAATTATACTAATTTATTGATGTGGAAAAGGGAGAGATGAATATTAAATTTCTAAAATAAAGTAAAAGGTGATGCACCAAACATGAATTTCTCAACTTGATAATATTGCACTATGAAACTAAGTTAAAATCTAATTATGCTACATCAAAATCGTCCCAATCACACTAGTATTTCAATATGAAGGTTAATAAGGTTTTAAGGGTAAAATATAATCAACCAAGAGGTGATATTATAAAACACTAATGGTTTGTTATTTCTATAATTAGGAAAACTAGGTATGACACTTCATATGACCTATGTGAGGCAACAAACTTACATAAAGGCATGAACATGAACAAATGTAAGGAAGTACATATACTATCACTAATCATTCATCAAATAAATACACTCAAAATCACTATTTTAAAGATTAAGATAGAATATTTAGATTTAATTGATTCCAATAAGAAAGTACAAGACTTAATTTTGGTAGGGATTCACTATAACCAATGTGAGGATGTTTTACAAACCCATACAATGCTACCTATATAGGAAAGTATGAGAGAGAGATCGGGAATATAAAGGCATGGACAATTTTATTCCATCATGAAGGTAATTTAAAAATAATAACTTGAGTGAAACAATAGTCCTAAATTTTTTCATCAACATGTGTACATTTATTCTATGATGTGCTCTCTCAAATTGACATAGGAGGTTACTTAGACACATTTGGGATCTTTGAATATAACTCATCCTTCTTTATGATAAACCTAAAAACTTAAAATTTTAGTTACCTAATTTTTTACTAACATTTATAATGATTAATAATTTTATGCTCCATTCCCCTACAAGTTTTGTAACCTCTCTTTTACTACTCATTGGTATGCAATCTTCATTAGTTACTTTTAGGATCAAAATGAATAAAACTTGGTTTTAAAACTCATGAATAATAATAAAATTCATGAAATAATATTTATTTACCTATAAAATTATATCTATTAATCTTAGTACTTCAAAAAAATTATCACTCCATTTCATGCCCAAACCTCTCAAATGGCTTGATTTCGTTGTGGCCCTCAAAATAGGTAAAGATCCTTGTGTAGCATAATTTATAGATTATATTGAAAAAATAAGGGTAATTTTAAGTACCCATTATGTATTTACAACTCCATGCCAAATTTCATGGCCTAAGTCTGACTGAAAGTGTACGTATTTACCCCTTTTCTCTTTCTAATTAGGTCTCCATTAGCCCTCTCAGTGTGGAAGACTAAGATTTTGCTTGATTAAAATGTCACACGTGTAAAACCTAAAAAAAGTGTGTGATTAAATTTACATAATCTATAACCATTATCCATCCCAAATTTTCACCTCTAAGACCTTGTGGAGATATGAGAACCATGAAATGGTCCAAGAAACTAACCCTGCTTAAGCCCCTTTTCACACTGCCTTCAACAACCAAACCTATAAAAGTAATTTCTAGTTGGATTTTAAATATTTATATACTTTTATAGGTATTAGAAACCCCAAATCATATCTCGCAATGGTTTTCAAGTGTTTAATTTCTCAAAACCTTACATTTCACCTTAAAACCCTTAAAAACATATCATTAATTGCATTTTGTATAGTTTTAGGTCTAAGTGAAGTACATGGTGAGGACCTCCTTGGATTTATAAATTATTTTCACAATTTTTCAATATAAATCAAATTAATTTCAATAAATTTGGATGCCAATCTTTCACATCAGGCCCCTATTAACTTTTTAGGAGGGTTTAGACCTATTTGAGTTCTTAACGATTATTCATAAACCTTGAGACCTAAAATCCTGAAACAATGCCAAAAATATGAATTAAAATATCCTCTTCATATTTTTATAATATATTATGATCCCATACAAATTTCCTATATAGATCTAATATTGAGAAGTTACTCTTCGAGTCTGAACTATGCCATTGGAGATTTGTTTGCATTCATAACATTTATTCATAAAGGTTAGGGAATAAATAAATAACTAATTCCAGAAGTTTGAAGTGTGAATACCTCTTCACCATACATATAATCCATTATAATGAATTCACAATGTTAAGGTCACACCAAGCACTAGAACGTCTGGTTTGAACTACCTTCCTTCACCTAGAGAGCTCGAGGAGGTATTATAGGCTTAAATGCCACTTTTATTGTCTTATTTTGATTATGGATGACCTTTTATGATTTGTTTTAACATTTAAAAATTACTAATGTTGTTAAAAATCTCAATTTACCTCCAATATGTCACTTTTCTCACAATTGCATATATAGGCTTGTATACTTAGACTTAAGCTCTACAAGCCTAAACATACCTGTAAGCTTTGTCATTCCTTCTATTGACTGTGAAAATTTTATGGAGGTTATAATGAATTAAATATTAATTCCAATATGACTGACTTATTTAAATAGACCATTTTGTCTTTCAAAAAAATCATGCCTCTTACACAAAACTAAGCAGACTTGTAGGTACTAAATTGGTTGTGTGTGCAGGGGTTAAAATGAGTTTGTTTTATCATCTCTTATAGCCTCTCTGTATTATTATTTTGATATAAAATTACCTTATTATTTTTTATACCTATATAATATACAACCCCAATATTTTTAGTGCATATTTTCATCAATTTTAGTGCCAACTATAGCTTGAATTATTTTGCTAATCCTATAGGTAGTGATTGTAGTTTGACTATATTTTGAGGTCTAGGGTCTCAATAAAAACCACCCAATAAAATCATGACCATTTTTATAGTTTGAAATTTCATAACCTTTATTTAAAACTCTCAATAGCTTGCATCCCAACAAGCATACACCCTCTTTCTCATGTTTGCACATACATAGCTATATGTGATGATTGGAAAAGATTTTGAACATAAGCTTTGAAAATCGGTCTTCTCAACTAGGCCATTGACGTGTTGGAATTTACTTATAATAATCATACAAGTTTCATTGGATTTTTATATCATATTCAAAATTTTGCTTTCTTTTTTCATACATAGGCATATGTATGAGTGATTATGATTGTGATCTCAATCCTCTTAACCTTCCTTTGACCCTCTAATAGCCTAAGTGTCTTCCTTAATCTATGACTTTTGATACTTTCATTGGGTATGTTATTTATACATATTGTTATTTACATGAACAAATGGATTTTAGTTCAATTTGAGGACCTACAGGTCTACTTTTGCTTGGATGAACTACTAAGAACCAACTTCATAAGTCCTTAAACTTTAGGATTATGTCAACTCTTTTATTTTTCTCATCATCCAATTATTAATCATATATAATTATGACTAAACATTATGCAATCTCAAACTTTCCCATTTGTACGTACATGCAAGTTTATGAATTCATCTTATATGCAAGGCTTATACATGAACTTTGGAGTCCATGTATTCATTCATGCTTTTGATGATGCAATGGGGTATGTCAGGTTGAAAAAAATGTTTAGGGGTCTACACCATATCTATCTATTATTTGAGCATCTCCAACATAAGACTTAAGACCCATGAATGTCCACTTATAGGTCTGCATACTTATATATGGTTAAAACACATTCTATCCCTTATTTGAGAGTAGATTTGGACTCAACTCTCATTAACTTAGGTTTCCAACTTGTTCAATGCCATATTCACATACTACCATTGATTTCTCATTACTATGTGGGCCAATTTTAGAAATTAGGCTTGTAAGGGACTATTTATGCACTGTACCATACTTTCAAAGAGTAAGAAATGTGACACCTCTTAAAGGATTATCTATGAGGAAAAAAAATTAGAGAGAGAACACATGGATCATGGGAGTGAGGATTTTTACATGGATAATGAGGTACTTGAAAACTCTTAATAATGGAAACACTTCAAGCCAACCAAAATGCTTACAACTAGGGTGTTATGTTCCATATACTTGAGACACTAGTTTATTTGATGAGGAAAACTCAAAAATGTATTTGATTTATAAAACTCACATTAAAAAGGCTCATTTTATCTTTTAAAACACCTCCAAAAAACCAATCTCCTCCAATAAACTCTTAAGTGAAGAGATAAAATCAAAACTAGACCCTACTTGAATGAACAAGACATAATGACCTCCTTGCACTCTTAATAGTTGTTAATAAAGGAGGGTCCACAAAATTTATAATTATATACATGTGTTTTAAGGCAATTAGGACCCCATCATCTATAAAAAATCTCATACCACAAATCCCAACATACTATCCTTATTGAACATATGAAAACTACCCTTGTGAGTTTATCAAGGGAGCGATGAACTTCTATATGCAATTTATAAAATTGCTGGACCTATGCAAGCTTGTAAATCATGAATATGGCTGATATAAGGTGAAGAGACACCCTTAGACCATAATCACATAAAAATAGATCTCCCATGGTTGTACAAGTGCCTATAACTACCTATAAAGGAGTGATTCTCTCAAATTGGATGTTGAACCTTCAAAATTGACTCCAAATGATATTATTGACATAAGTGGGAGTTATATAACTGACTCAAAGGATTTTAAAAGTGTATTTTATGGCTACTTGTTCCTTTTAATGTGTTGAGTTTGACTATATGCACTTTTTTCATTGTATGACAACTTACCTTAATTTTCACAAATGAACCTTAACTTTACAAAAAGATGTAAAGTGTTAATACAAGGTGGTGATAACACAACATGAATATGAAAGACACTTTATGATATTTGACACTTTTTTACCCCATATTTTCGTGTTCACTCTATGACTAGACTTAGCATAAGACAAGTATAAATATTACCTTAATCTTGTCAAATTAACCTTAATTTCTACTAATAAGTCTTTTAAGAAGACCATTTAAAGACCCCAAGAGGCATGTAAGGACTATGAGTGAGGTCATAAAACATGACATATAAATTATTTAATGAATATAGTCTATGGTAGCCAAAATTAGGCTAACAGTCACCTTACCTTAAAATGATAAGATAACTATATAATCTATGCATGAACCATGCATGAACCATGTAAAATGTATAGGTAGATATATCATTAAAGCATACAAAATGTGTTTGCAACATGTCCTAAGATGCATGATGTGAATCATGGAAACATATAGATAGTAAAAATACAATATTAATTAGAAATAAAGCATGAACATAAGATAACTCAAAAGTAAATCAAAAAATAATGGTCCAAATAGACATCAAATAAGGGGCATGTCCAAATTCCGCACAATCGAAGGGACATGACTTGGCCAAATTTCAACAAAGCAAGGAATGACATATTTAAATGTCAACATACAATGAACCATGAAATACACTAATGTCATAATAGGAAAAAATATTAATGATGACTATTATCAATCAATCTTACACCCTAGAGAGGTTAGTCAAGATCTATCTAGATTGAGTGGAACACTGGATTACCTCTAGGCTTGTGGGTTGTTTATAATAGAGCTAAACCTCTAGGTTTAAGGGATAGATCTATAGATTAGATTTTTATTGCTTATAACCTACACTACTTTCTTGATTGGATGAAAAGGGATATAAGGAACATAAAATTAACCTATACTAATGAGATGATATACTAGATATGTTTCCATTAGACTACCATACACTTGCACTATGAAACATGAATCACAACTCTAGTTTCAACATATTATATTACTATAATATAAATATTTCAAACTCAAGGTGAGTGAACATGAGGTCATATTATATATAATAAATTTCACTAATTACTCTTGAAGATAGATACTTCATGTGACCTATTAGAGGGAGAACTGCTTGCATCAAATATGGAAGAGTAAAGAGAAGGCAAGGATATATACTTATCACTTGACATTTAAATATTCAACACTTCACACACTTACATAATAATATCATGATATCAGAACATGATTATAAATATTTATTTCAAAGGTAAATATAGTATTTAAACCAACAGGGCTTTGCCCTACTAGGTGTGGATTATCTTTACAAAGCCAACAAGTCTTTCATTTATATATCATTTAAGATGATAGAGAATGGAAGTGGAAAGGTAAAAAATACAAGTGTCAAGATGTGTAAACAAATTAAATTTCAAGATAATGAAGTATAAAATAGGTCAAGAACTTGTAATGGACAAGTGTCCTCCATAATTGCATTATTCTCTTGAAGTTGGCATAAAGACCTCAACTAGTCTTCTTGAAATTGCCTTCATGATGAAGCATCACTTGAATAATTTAAAATAAACTATGAAGTTTTGAAACATATGAAATATATTATGGATTTTGGAAACAATATGTGATATTCATTAGATACCTTCATAACTGATAACCTTCTTTTTGACACTTGTGTTCACTTTCTATAGTCACTTACTAGCCTTCTTAAGCTTGTCTTCACATTTGTCATCAATGTGACCATTAATTTATTAATTAGATACATGAAATATGTGTTATTAAATATTTTAAAATTAAATTTGTATTCTAATCCATGATTTATACCTTAAAGGGATCCAGTAAAAGACCTTTCATCTTCTCACTAGGCAATCACTTCTCATTTTCACTATTTGTCCAAGACTATCTGTAGGGAACTATGTATTAGAGTTAATTATATGATTATTAATGGTGAGATATGATTACATATATAGTTCCTTCAATACCTTTCATCCACCAATTCTCCCATGTACTTGAAAAACACATCAAAACCTATAATAAACTCAAATTTTGGTCTATCTATACAAGTGATAGTATGGATAAAATGGATATCATGGAACATGGGTGAGTGATATATAGGTTTAATTAGTTTTCATGTCACTTTTAATCCTTTTCAATGCATCTCCAATGATATATCCTCCATTAGATCTTAACAAGGGTTTTAGGAGGTTTTGCTTCTTAGTGATAGTTCATAAAGGTTAGACATCCAAACCTTGAACCAAGTCCACAAATATTGAGTTTATGACCATCTCAAACTATTCATATCTCCTTGAGTTACCATCAATTCTATTTATATATATATTATCATTTGAAAATGTTTGCTTGAGATTTTTCTTGCATTTTGGGTAGGTTTGATACATTCTTGGGCCAAATTAATCACTCTTGTGATTCCCTCTACAAATAAATGGTTATGATAAAACTTATACCCACCATTTAAGGATCTAAATTGGATTTGAAATTTCATATGGTCATCAAATTGTAACTAGACACCCTAAGGGTATAGGCCTAGTTATAGGTATAATAGTCCTAGATTGCCTTTTTTGTGTCTTTGACAACCTATGAGTGATTCTCATGACTTTA
The DNA here is from genome assembly GCA_037957365.1 of Torreya grandis. Taxonomy (NCBI): domain Eukaryota; kingdom Viridiplantae; phylum Streptophyta; class Pinopsida; order Cupressales; family Taxaceae; genus Torreya; species Torreya grandis. The sequence continues at coordinate 1,501,076 of JARHVA010004078.1, read as the reverse complement.
GGTAACTATTTAAATTTTTTAACCTATAATTAAACTCTTTAAATATTATATATTGTTCCAAAACTCCCCATTACATTCTCTTACCATCTACACACTATGCATGTAATTATCTTACTCTTAGAGTGCCTTCTATCTAAGATAAAATAGAGGGCATCTCCTGTGTTTACGTAGCTAATATTAATTTTTAGAGGATATATTATGTCTTGGTGATATTTTTTACCAAATTTCATCACTTGTCCATGCTTGAAGACCTCTCAAAACTTCAAATCCTTCAAGACAAGCCTATATGACTGATGACTATATACATAATTTATTAAGTATGAGGTTATAGCCTACTCGTTCAAAATTTCCTTACTCTATTTCATTGATTATGAATAAAACATGGAAGTGTATATATGGTTTAAAAATGTTCACCCATATTACACTTTTTCCATCCTTTCAAACCATCTCTCTACTAGACTGACCTAGTCTATAGTTAGACTGTGATTGTTTCATTAAGGAATATAGAGGATTATTGTAGGTGGTGATAGATATTTGAACACTATGAATTATGTCCTTGATATCTATTAATTTAATTAAGATAATTATACACCTAAAATTATTCATTTCTACCTACAGGTCATGCTCTTACCTCTCTCACTACTACCAATGTATCATGAGTCTGTATTTAGACTATAGGTGACAATTTAAGAGAAACAAGAACTCTTATAGATGATGAACTTTGTAAAATCACTTAGCATAAAATATTTTTATTTATACTGAGGTAATTGCTATCATATTTAACTCAAATAGAGTCATCTTATCATGATTCATGCAACCATTATGTCACTATTGTGTTGTAAGATCATTTTGGCTTCAAGAATATTATAGCTTACTGAATGTCTATAATGAAAAATTATTTGAAATGGAAGATTATTTACACTATATTATCATGACCAAATAACCACCTTATTATTTAAATACCTTGTTTATAGGCTTGGGATACAAGATGGAAACCACTAGGCCTATCTAGACCTCAAGACACTTCACCATGGGATGACCTAGTATATGAGTAAAACTTCATTTAGAGAAGTTAAGGTAAAATATCTCAATTACAACTTTACAAACCTATGAACATAGACTTTAGTCTACCTACATATAATGACCTTACCACTGTCATCTTGATCCTCTCTATGTTCTTAGACCTAGTTGAAGGTCTCAAATGAGCTCAAATATATCCCTCTCAACACCCCTCTATATCATTTGGATTACCCTCAGACCACTATTGAATACTGTATGCAACTCAATATGATATAGAATTTTTTATATTGAATTTGTTTTCAAAACTAATATCTAACCTCTTTGTATAAATCAAACTTACTATTTCCTCCTTGTGAGTCTTCTCGCAACCTTGAAACCTTATTATTTATTCAACATGACTGATCAAGGCTTAATCTCACTTGACAGTAAGTGAAAATCACAAAGAAATCTAAATAAGTGTGAATTTTAGAATTTTCACTCCATCAATGCTAGTCTTGAGACTAATATTTCAAAGTATAACTAATCACCATATAATGAGAGTTCAAAAACAATATATCCCCTTTAATTTGAAACCATTTATAGGAATGTAAAACTCTAATAGTAATGAAACACCATCTATAGGATTCTATGGTGTTTTATATGAGAAATATGAGGTAATACTAATTATTTATTTATATCCACATGATACAAACTCCCCCTTACCTTGAGCCAACTTCTTGTTGCCTTGACAAGCTTCCACTTACTCCATGCCAAATCTCTCTTCAATTAGGATCAACAAATGAAGAATAACACACAAAAGAACTAGAATCTAATTTAACTCACAAAAAAACATATAATAGGGACTCCCCCTAAGAACTCTGATCAGTTTCACCTTCTGAGCATTTTTATATCTCCACACACCATGAAAAATCACCATACATGCTTATTATCCTTCTTTCTCAACATATTTCCATGACCACCAACTCTACGTCTAAACTATACAAAAATAAGAAACATGTACTACACCAACCTAATACCTTTATATACTCATACCTTTCTCTTTTAGAGAAACTAAGCAAAAAAACTCTTCTTTAAACTAGCCCTATTTAGCTTCTTTGTAGCCCTACCTAAAATTTATAGAGCCCACAATTTTTAGTATTCACATCTTTAGGACCTAAAATTCCATATCTGGAGCACTCTCATATTCCCCCTCTATCAAAGCAAATTTCATCACTAGGATGATCATTTGTAATGTACTTCCTTCATAAACTAACTAGTCAATTAACCCTCCATGTTGATAAAAATATGAATAATTAGAGAACCATAAAAATTAAAATCTATGTGAATCTTGATTTGACCACCCATTTGTCCCATTTAACATATTAAGAATATTAAGACCTCAATTCATAATATAGACCACTTTTCTAGCATAGCCACAAAACCCTAGAAACTCAAAGCAAATAGGGTCAACAAACCTTGTATTCAATGCATATCTATAAAACTTCTTACACACATAGAGCCACCCATCACACACTTCTAGACCAAAAATTGAGCTTTCATACCTTTGGGAGCCCATACATATTATAACTCATTTTAGGACCTACAAGCTCTTAAGCCAAAAATTGAGAAAATTGAGAGCACTCAAAAATATTCAACTGGCACATACATACCTTCAAATCTCAAAAACACCTAGATATCACCAAAAATAAACACATAGACCTTTATAAACACCAAATACTTCTTGATAATGCATCAAACTCATTAATCCATCTAGAACCACTCAATTTGACTCTATAGTATAGCTCCTTCACAAACCTCTGAAACAGGCTCATGAACTTATTTCTTCTCTTTAGCAAAAGACCTTATCTAATTGGCATAATCATATTGAGAACCTTTAATTTTTCCCTGAAGACTATTCCAATTAAAAAACACTACAACAACACTTTATTTTCCACTTGAAATGAGTCTCTTAAGAAGCATAGATAAAGACCTCCTCTACACCACAATGCTCTACCATGGTGTGTAACCAGGAGTTTCCCACAATTCATCATATTCCTATTCCTCCTTATTTATCTAGTATTTATAGTTTTTGTTGTTTTTATTCTTATTATTTATCTTATGAGAAACAAATTCCTCATCCACTACAACATTATCCTTTTCTTCTATGATTAAATTGACAAAACATGAAGATAATATAGATTCATTACAAGTCAGTGAGAGGGGGGGTGAATCAGTGAGCCCACATATTTCAACTTTAGTTCCAACTTCAATTTTGATTTTTACAAGTCCTTAATCAATTACCATAAACATTCATGAAGCATAACTTCATTCATATCAATGTATAAGAAAGACAATCCAAGATCAAGGACATAACACATGACATACATGGAAAACCCTTTTGGGGAATAAAACCCAATAGAACCTATAACTAGATTATTGTCCATTAAAATAAAAACCAATTTAGACTAGTGAACTATTGATAAAGGAACTACAATCCCTATTTAGTGAGACTACAATCCTAAAAGGTATTGCCACACCTGTCTATATGAGCTACAACAACAACCAAACCTTTTAGCAAGAGTTACCTTACAAGGATGATACAACCACCTTAGATGTTGAGCAACCATAATAACACTTATGAACACATCCATATTAAAATTTATGTCAACAACACATGATGATGGAATTCTAATTATCAATCTCTTAATGCATCTAAAGCCACCTTTTAGATCACACAACACTCCTTGTTATCCAAAGCACACTACATACATAAACCAACATAAAAATATCAATTAAGACACATTACATATCCCAAATAACTCCAATCTTCAACCCTACACACTCAATGCATCCTTCATAGTTACAACTCTATCATAATCTTTAACAACATGACCAAAAGGTTATATACATAGTCCATACTTTGATCAGTCTCTCAAACCATCCACCAAGCTCTCACAGACACTAACAATCCTTTGCTCAATATCAAGACATCCAAAACATTCTTTTAGATCTCTCTAAGCGTATTCACTCATGCTTAACCTGTAAGAGTACTATTCTACCATCAAAAACATGATGTAAATGTCATACACATAGTTTTCAATATAATCTTCTCATCAAACCAAATATTGGGCACATTTGGCCTCTTCTCTTCTTCACTTTAATTCTCACACCTCTCCAAGTCATACAAGTCTATAACCCATCATATTTGGTTATACTATTTATAGATCATTCTTGATCAGTACCATCTTTGTCAGCCATTAGGCATGTCTTAACCCTTAATACATCTATCATATGAAGATAAAGCTCAATAAAATCTACATCAGTTGGGCATCTATGTTTCACCCTTCAATAACTACACCTTTTAAGCAAGACACTTATAGCTCTTATAGGTCTCATGGAGACCTATTTACCCATTAGCACTCCCTCAAGCAAAACAAGAATACAAGACCAATTTCAAATACATGGGTCCACTCTTTATGTACCCTAGGACATACTTGAATGATTATAGTTAACTTATCTCACCTCTATGCATGTTTAAACAACTCAAATAGAGACCTTATGCATATAGTCACCATGAATGAACACACAATCAACTTATTAAGCATTGTTCATACTCAAGATAAACTAATCACACATCCAAAATACATATATAGCATCCTCATGGAGTCTAAAACATGCTCAAATATCTAGTTCATCATGAGACATTGATACAACATCAAAACAAGCTCAAACATCCTTCTTGGATTACTTGAAAAACATAGTTGAACATATAGTCAAATTTGGAGCACCATAACTATGTCTGTATTAATTTTTAGATCCTCAAGTCCATATTTCTAGGTGTGATTTAATTCCTATACCACTTTTATTTTTAATACATGAGAAAATTCATCTTATATCAAAATTTATGATTTGAAAACTAGACACTGGTCTTTCTTTTTTAAATTCAAATATTCAAATACAAATAGTCACAGTTAAAATTTAAACACTATGCTCGAATCTCATGAACTCAGCTCAGGATCAATCTCATTTTGTTGATCTTATCTAACATTAACACATATATCACCAAATCCAAACATTAAACTTATATTACTTTGACCTCATCTCATGCCATCTCAAAATGTTGACTTAATGCACTCTGTCGATCTCTAAAGATCAATAAAGATCAAGGCTCACCATTGATCAAACTATATGAATTCTTGCTCATCATTTGATCATTATTATGTGCCTTTTCTGAGATTCTAAATGTCATGAACCTATCCTCATCTTACTACTTCTTGAATCCTTAGAGACAACACACACTATTGATCTTACTTAAGCTTTAACACCTTAAAAAATGACTATGGGGAACTTGTCAATATACATGAATATCCATTATTGCACCTGAATAACTTCTTATGCACTTACCTGTAGGATCTCAAATTTGGACCAGATGATTTCCTTCCATAGGAGAATCCAACCATGTGACCCAATATTATTTAAAATCTCATGTATATGAGATATAACACCATTAACATGCCTTATCATAAACTTCTACCATAGAGCCAATCATGTCCAAATTTGCTTGAGAGATTAATTTTGATCATCCATAACTTCTATCATACTTTAGCATATGAACTCAATTTTAGTGTAAATGATCTATGTTCAAAACTGAACAAACCCATATGCTTATATTTTGTTGAAAACTTTACATGTGAAATAAATAACATCTTCAAAATTCTCATTCAACTCTTTCTCGCCACTACAAATTTGGCTTAGTATGGGAAAATAGTGAAATCTGACTGAGAAGCCAACTTTGCACCCTTATAAATTTAACCATGCTTTGATGTATGGCTTGAGATTTGGTTCAAAACAACTAGGGACTACATTGATCACAACCATTTGACCAAATCCCCTTGAATCCTTCCCATGTGGTAATGGTGACATCATCAAACTACCTACTTAGCTTTTTTGCCATTGGACCCAAAGTGTCTAAATGAGAAACATGGATAACCATATGAATTTTAATTATGCACATAAGCTCTCAAAGAATGGATCACATCTTATATGACCCCTTTCACATTCTAAAACCTCCATACTCATCATTTATCCTCTAAATCAATGTCAATACTAAAGATCAACCACCAATACATAAAACACACTAGAATAAGCACATTGCACACTTTGTCATACAAGAACACACACATTTTAGACTGTCATTTGTCATATAGCCTATCAAGTCACTTCATGTATTCACCAAGGAACCTCTATGACACTACTATGACATCATCATGACAACTCTCCAATAAGGAGACCCTATGACAAATTTGAACTATATAGGGGTTTGACCTAATTTGACTTAGGGTCATATTAGTCAACATTTCAAAAACTTCCTAGGGGTGGCAAGCTAGATATGACAAAGATGAGTATCCTTATCTTATCCATTAGGATATAGAGTCACCTATACATTATACATAAAATGAAAATCCTCTAAAAGAACACCAAACTATACCAAGTAACAAGAACAAACATACAAGACCACACATCAAATCAAACACACTTTTGTTCTCAATAACACTTAGGCAAAACACACATAACATAATCAAATCACACCTATCCTAGTATTTACAAGACCTAAAACACTTGAGGTGAAAAAAAAATTCATCATTGCTTTAACTAGGATCAAATACAATGTGTCTTGCACCATTATTGAAACAAGAAGTCATACCTTCATGTGATGCATATATGTCAATGAATATTTAATTATGGTGATAGTAAAATTACTTACCCTCTTTGGATCTTCTATTTATTGAAAGTGTGCCACTTGGATCTTTCAAGAACACTCCATCTATCTTCATTTATGGTTTTCTTAACTTTGCATCTGTCTTAACTTCTATCATGTTCAATTTCCACATCCTAAACTGAGTCTTGAGAGTCATAAAATTTATCTTCATTGATTATTAGATCTAATGCATTTGATTCTTAGAACCATGAATTTTATCTTCTTTATGATCCATCATGTTTGAAATTGATTCAACCTCAAATGGATATTTAGACTACTATTCAACCACACACATTTATACCTTAGCTTCCTTTATTCATTCATGACAGTAGCCTTCTTGATATTAGTTTAATATTAATATTCATGATTTATAAGACATTACCCTTCATGTTGAATATATTCATCAAAAATCTTAATATCAAGTTCATTATTCTTAGGAAGGGTATTTGATTTACTCAATTGTTCAAATTCTTGGACTATGGCATGGAACTATTATCATAGATCATCTTATTCTTCTTACTTTCCACCTTCATTGACTCCTCCATCTTGTACATGTATAATGACATTTTTTGCCTCATTATATTTATCTACCATGATTTTAAAACCATCATCATCCTAGATATGAACAAGGTAATTACCCTTAGTAACTTGTGGAAAATAATTTTCAATGCTTACCTCAGAATGTTCATCACCTTCCTCATAGATTATGTATGTGCCAAGGTCAGTCTGTTTAATGAAAGTGTGTGAAAAATGTACATAAGTTTCATCACCATACTCTTCTATGAAAATTTAATAAATACCCTCAATATTGGAGTATGGCCCATCATCCATAACATAATCCTCTTGATCATTGATGGTACGATTTAGATTGGAGATTGCTTCTACATATGGCTCAATATGAAACTTAGCCAATGGTTATTTAATAATAATAACCTTTGATACATACCTTGTTTTCAAGGATAATAAGGACAAATTAGCTGAGAGGTATCCTCTTATCTTAGTTGTGAAATCCCTTGATAGGCAGATAGTAAATTGAGTAGGCAGATGAACCACTACTATACCTTGAATAATTGGGAAGCTTAGACAATCATGCAAGAAAAATATCAAACCTTTGATAAGCTCCACTAAGTTATATAGTACCACATAAATTTTTATCACTCCCTTGATATGTGTTTCATATCTCAAACCTAATTTATGTGTTACAAGTTTGGGCATCACTGAGGTACTTACCCCACTATCCACAATGCAATTCTAAACAAACTTGTCTCCCACAATGAGAGTGAGGTAGAAGGGTGGAGGATTTTTAGATTTAGTAAAGGGTTAAATAATGTGATTAGGAGAATTATTTAGTGAAACATCACCATGTATTTATGATTTAAGATTGATGTGGATTTGAGACAACTGCTTTTGAAGGAGTTCCTTTTGATCGAGCATGTGGAGTACTTCCCAAAGAAAGAGACTAGTTTTATCACTCTTCAAAAAATAAATGATGTTAAAAGAAGGAAAATTTACCTTTTATTTAATTATTTAATTCAAATAATTTACTTGATTTTGAATCATTAGATTAATTTTACTCATCTTTGTAACATTCTAATTTTGGAGAGGTGCAGAAGTTGTAGGGACTATTACACTCACACTCACACCTTGTTTTCTTGTAGGAAGATTATTTGAACTTGTGTCAACACCATGAACATATTCAAAATACATACTTTTTGATTTTTTATTATATTCAAAATAGATTCATTATTTTAGGACAAATTTTTCTTCCACTAGAATGTTTGTCAATCTCACTCATTGAGGCTACCATTCTTCATTTGTTTCTACTTACATGAAGTTATCATCTTCTACTATTAGTTGAGGAGTAAGTATTTCTTAAGATATTAATGATTTTAATTCACCCTCATTTGTATCCATATATTATACATAATATTTCCATTCTTTTCCTTAAACTAATTTACTATGAACTGGGACCATGGCTCTTGTGTTAGGAATGGAGGTTGGGTTATATGCATCGGATGTCCTATTGAAGTTAGGATATCTTTGCCTTCTCTCTTGACCATATTTTTGAGGTGGGGAACTATTTTATTATGGAGAATAAGGATAGGTATTTTGGTTAAATCCATACTAAAAATTTAGTTTCTTAACTTGAGCCTTTAAGGCTTTAGATCTTGCCTCCCAATCAATGGTATGTTTTGCCTTCTTTAGGGTAGATCTAGACTTAGTGTTTTCATTTAGAATTAGAGAAAAACATGGAGAATTAAAAGATATGTTAGGTAGAATGGTCATAGATAATTTTAAAATGAGTTTATTGGCTTGTATTAGGCCATTATCATCTCTAATGGCTATGTCATATGATTTAGGTAAAGTATATACACACATGGACTACAACATGATGGTTATGTCATTTCTAATAACTCTTAGATATGTAGGTAAAACAAATATTGTAGGGGTTTTCATGAGAGGAGGTAGCCTATACCAATTTATTTGAAATATCTCATTGAATTCATGCATATTCTCCTTTTAACCTCTTTGAATCACATTTAACTGATGAATGAGTGATGTGTGATCAATTTTGTCTTCAAACCTTTGGGTCAACAACTCTGCAAACTCATGCCAATTGGTGATACATCCTCCCAAAAATGTCCTATACTAGTCAAGGGACTTCCCTATAAGATACATGGAAAGAATTATAATTACAATTTTAATTTTAGTAACATTATGAAACTTGTAGAAGTTAGAGAAGTCCATAATATGCTCACTTGGAGTAATGGAACATTTACCATTGAAAGTGGGAACACTCTTGGTATCATTAAGAGGAATATAATCATATGCATTGAGGTGTATGTTATTTTTAGTGTTAAAGGATGGGAAGGAATGTTGTGTATCCATGTTCTCCTCAGGTTCCTCTTCACTCTCTTTATCTTGGCTTGAAAAGTCTTCTTTCTCTTCAAATGTTAAGATAGGTTCAAGGTGTTGAACTTCAAGAGGAAGTTCAGATTGAAGGAGTGGATCTATAGTATATTTTCCTTTACTAGTAATTGACCTAGTAAGGACCATAAATTATGAATAAAGGAATGATAAAAAATTGGTCTAAAATTAGATATTACCTTGAGTGGAGTCACCAAATTCTGAGTAGAACATTGTATGCATCTATGATGTTATCAAGACCAACATTCACCTTGACAAGATATACTTGAGATAATAGTATAGATGGATATGTTATAACTATTATCACTCATTATTGTACCCTAAAGAGGTTATTCAAGCCTCTTCTAGATTGAGTGGAACATTGGATTACCTCTAGGCTTATGGGTTGCCTATAGCAAAGGTAAACCTATAAGTTTAAGGGCTAGCTCCCTAAATTATATTGTGATTGCTTACCACCTACACTAGTTTTTTTCTTGGATGAAAATGGATAGAAGGAACATAAAATTAACATATAATAATGAGGTGATACACTAGATATATCTCCACTATACTAACATACACTTTCACTATGAAACATGACTCAAAACTCTAGTCTCAACATTATCGATTACTCCAATATAAGTATTTCAAACATGGAGGTGATATGCATTGTACTTCTCAAGGTGATTGAACATGAGGTTATATTTTATACACTAATTCTACTCCTTACAATTTAATATATACAAATACACTATCTACACTTCATGTGACCTATTAGAGGGAGAACTACTTGAATCAAACATGGAAAAGTAAAGATAAGGTAAGGATAAATTCTTATCACTTGACATTTCACTATGCACCAATTCACACTTTTACGAAAGAAGATTATGAAACTAGAAGGAGATTATAAATATTTATTTTAAATGAAAATATAGAATTAAAACTAGTAGGGCTTCTCCATATCATGTTTGGATTCTTTTTATAAAACAAAAAAGGCTTACATTTATAGAGCATATGAGAGGAAAGAGAAGAAGGGAAGTGGAAAAGTAAAAAATACAAGTTTCAAGACTTATAAACTAGTTACAGTTAAATAGAATGAATTAAAAAATAGGTTAGGAACATTTCATGGATAAGTGTCCACCAGAATTGCATTATTCTCTTGAAGTTGGCGTAGAGACCCTAACTAGTCTTCTTAAAACTAGCTTCATGATGAAGCATCACTTAAAAAACTAAAACTGAAAAAGTATTTTTTGACACATATGCACTATCTTATGGAGGTTGGAAATAATATTTAAAAGTCATCAGATACCTCCCTAATCAATAGCCTTCCTCTTGACACTTGTGTTCACTATCTGCAGTCACTCACTATCCCTCCTAGGCTTGTCTTCACATTTGTCATCAAGGTGACTATAAATTTCTTAAGGAAATACATGGAAGATGTGTTAATACATATTTTAGAATTCCCTGTCTTCTAATCCATGATTTAGACCTTAAAAAGATCCAATAATAGACATTTCACATTCTCACTAGGTAGTCACTTCTCATTTTCATTATCTATCCAAGATTACCTATATTGATCTATGTAGAAGAGGTATTTATATACTTATTTATGGTTATGTATTAGTAATGTATTTATAATAATTCCATATATACATATTTTGATAGATTCCATCCACCAATTCTCCTCTACCCTAAAAAACACATCAAAACATATAAAAAACTCAAATTTTGGTATATCCGTGTAGACACCAATATTGTGTCAACCCCCCCTTGGTCCCCTTCTAACCACTTATACACTTTATTAATTTAAAATAAATTAATTATCTTAAATTAATGACCTCACCTAGACACCTCACCTTAGACACCTCACCTGGACACCTCGCCTAAACACCTCACCTAGACACCTCACCCTAAGACCATTTCTTACCCTATGAGTCACCCTAAGACTAGGTCATCTAAAGCATGACCTATTCTCACTCCATCCTAACTTCCTAACTAACTCTCATGCCTAATAAACCCATATTTTGATCGTTCTCTAATGGAAAATGCCCTTGGCAGATGGAGAAATGGAAAAAGGGCTAAAAATAGCCCTTTTACCCATTCTCTATCCACCGACATCGGTCAACTATCGACCGACACTAGTGGTATCACCGATGTCAATTACATAAACTAGGTTCTAACTTTGAGTTGCCCCTAGGACTCTTTCATATCGATGCACACACTCTAAAACCAAGCATCAGACTTCAACTTTTGCTCTCCTAGCTACAGAAACTCTACACAAGTTATTCCAGATTGGATTGGAACATTGCACAAAGACCTCAACATCAGCCATAATAGGAATAAGCATTCTAACACCTTTGGTTCTTTACCAAGTAGAGCTAAGTATTCTTCCCTCTCATTTTAGTATTTTAGAATACATTGGTAATTAGTTTCTATTTACTATTTCTAAATACTATCAACCAAACCTGACTTCTTCTATGGAGAGGCTGAAAAGCCTTCCCCATATCCTTATCCTCTTTTCACACCTACCCTCTACCTTTGCATCTCCTCAGACCTTATACATCTCCCTAAAACTCTGCACAAACCCTTAAATTTATAGAGTCTTCTATCAACCATAGACATAACCTTGAAACCTGTCAAAAGCCCATTTCCCCTATCGACATTGGTAGCCTAACCGACGTCGACATCATTGAAAAACCAACCTCAGTAGGACTACCGACGTCGACAACTGTGACAGACTGACTATAGAGAATAGGTACGTGTTATCTTTATTTCTCTTTCTTAGTTTTTCATTATTTCTTTTTATACAACACTCTTTTTGTCAAATAGTGGACTGTCATCCCTCACAGAGCTTTACGCTTCTGGGACCAAGCACGTAGCTTGGCAGTCCACCATATCATCTTCTAACATTTTCTATGTTTAAGTCTTATTCTTATCTATAGGTGTTTTCCTCCATAGCCAAATAGGAGCTCTTATAACACTTAGATACGGTGCGTAACTTAATCCAAGTAACGTACAAACCCCTAACCTTTAATCTTTAGTTTCTTCTTCTTCTGAATGTAATTAGCAAAAATGTAGAGAAACATTTTGGCACACATGGTGGGACCCTTGAGTTTTCCTTGGGTTAATTCTTCTAGAAAGCAAACTTTCATATAGTTGCATTAGGAAAATATCCTTTTCTTGCATTCTTTTCTTCTATCTCTTTATTTCGAAAAGAAACCATTAGCAAAAGTTAAAAAGAACATCTTTTTTTTATTCTTGTCACTTCTTCCCTACATCTTAGAATAGTGAAAAATTCATATTCTTAACCTCTTCTCCAATTGTTTGCATCTGAACAAAATATTTCAATTTGGGTTAAAAAAATTATTGCATTTCATTATTGCTTGAATGCATACTTAGCCCACACACTTAGTAATCAAAAATGCATTATGAATAAATCATAATGCACAAATGTTACACAACCAGACCACAAACACATCAAATTAAACATTTAAACATACTTGAGACAAGGCCCGTCTAGGATTTCATCACCTAGAGGATACCTTACCCTTCTTGGCGATCTTACTTGGACTTCACTATCAAGGGGAGGACCCACTCTATTCTCTAACAGAGTATAAACTATAGGCAAAGTATATATTAGCTAAGCAACCTAGCTTAGCTCTGGGTTCGTAGAGTGAAGGGAGCAAGCCCCAGCACCAGGCCACATACTGAACCTAACAAAGATTTTTGAGCACCAAAACATAACCCAAAACCAACCATAGACTTCCTCTTTAGGACCCATTCTAAAAGCCCAATTCCCAAACATATTCTTCTAAGGCATAAGCCACCACGACTCTAAAATTTATTCTTAGGAATTTAACATTTTAGAGGTTGCTTGCCATCATCTTTTTTACTATTTTTATCTAATTTTTTTTAGCTGGTAAGGTCACATCATTCTGAGGTCAAAAAACAACTCAAAATTTCTCTTTCCTTCAAAAAAATATTAGTTTTCTATGTTTCTAGAATTACATAGAAACTGACATCAGTTTTTCCACCGGTGTCGGCAACCTAGCTTCACTGACATCAGTTATTCCATCGACATCAGTTATTAAACCGACGTCGATCACTGTCAACAAATTTTGTGTCCAAACAACAACCTTAAAACCCAACTTTTTTGCTGTTAAACACAAAATTCTAGTTTTTTTAAGCTGAAACACATTGTTTTTCAAACTTGAACCCATTTTGCCTTGGATGGTTTTGACAAGTAGTCAAGCCAAATCTCTTGTTGACCATGCAAGGCAACAACCACTCCCACCTTCATCTTCCATACCAATTCATCTAATGGAGTATACTTCAGACACTGAGCATACTCCCATCCAACCTACCCCAAATCAACCTTCTATTGTTTCTACAGGGGATCAAGACTTTGATATATTCCTTAACCTCAACATCAAGGCTCTCCAACACTCTCTCGCAAGAAGCCAAACATGAGATCCTCTAGGTAACCCTCTTTATGGGATGCCAACTTCCTTGGTTGAAATAAAAATAATATCAATAGCATCCATTACCCAACCTATGGTCACTCAGGCCATTGCCTCAACCAGTAACCCAACCATGGCCAATATTCAAGATTTGGTCTCCCCTTCTATCCTTTTTGGCCCTACCTCCATCGGGGTTTTCATACCCCCTCAACCACAAATAATTCAACCAAGTTTGAAACCTTTCCAAAACTTGATTTTCTCTATCCCACCCACTCTTATGCCTATAAACATGAGAGTGGCTACTCATCCTTTAACTAGTCTCACCGCCATTCAACCACCCTTGGCAGCATCTAATCAAGTTATGCCTTCCAACTTCATGGCACAAGTCCATTTGGCCTTGACATCAATCCCTATGATGAACTACCAATATGTTGTGCCTACACAAATGCAACCAAGTACGTTATACACCCCTCTTAATGCCTTCCAAGTACCCTATAACCTAGGGGGTGCCCCTCCTGCTAATCCATCTATCGATCTAATTAAGATGTTGATGGATAAGATGTCCAACCTTGAGAAATCTATTTTAGGTTTGAAGAATGTTCTTTCATATGAACAAATCTGCAATGAACATATCCACCCTTCAGTTCCTATTCGACCATACCCTAGCTAGTGGGAACTCCCAAAATTTACTTGCTTTCAAAATAAAGAGGACCCACAACAACATCTATGAGCGTTTAGACACACTTGCTACCTTATAGCACATGATGATGCATTATTACTTCACACATTTCCCATGTCACTTTTTGGTGCCACCCTTGATCGGTATAGCTCTATTACCAGTCATTCTCTCTTTACCTTCACTCAACTAGCTCAGCTATTCCTCAACCACTTCTCAATCAACATCACTAAGAAGGTCTCCATCATAGACCTATATTCTATTAGACAATTTGACGATGAATCAATAGCTGACTTCATTGCCTGTTGGAGAGGTTTGATCAACCAACTCTCCTTTTCACTACCTCAACCTGAGCTCATTAAGCTCATTTCAAGAGCATGTGCCAAGCACATCTCATCCACTTTGTGGGTTCAAACCTTTCGCACATTTGATGAAGATTTCACCATGGCCTGAAAGCTTGAACTCCATGCAGTCGAAGAAGATAAGGTTAAATTGCATAGCAAAAATACCAACACAAAATACAATGACCCTTCTTCTTCCCAACCTTCTTCTTCCCACTCCAAGTCCAAAGGATCAGCAAATGCATTAGTACTTAGATCATCATCCTCTACCACAACCAACCAATCTAAGCCTTCCACATCACAAAGCATCACAAGACAATTCCAACAACGGTATATACAATGTCAATACACTCCAATAAGAGAATCATACGCTTTCATGTTGGATAAATTAGTAAAGCAGGGGGTCCTCAATCTCCCTCAAATCCAACTTGTCCAATTTAACCCCTCAAAAGCCATCCCTGCATGGTATAGGGAAAATGACTTTTGTAACTATCACCATGTCAAGGGTCATGACACGGATAATTACAAAACCTTCAAAAACATTGTTCAAGACATGTTAGACAAAGGTGACCTTGTTTTGGATAACCCAAATGCACTGGCTAACCAAAACATGGATGTCTTTAGGCAACCATTCCCTAACCATCCCCCAAGTTAGAATAATGTTTAGACCATGGCTGATGACCTTCAATAAAACAACATATGCATGGTCAACACAGTCTTTCTTGTCATTCCTAACCAACCTCTTCTACAGTTTGAAGAGGTTAGTCAACCTATCTCTCCACCATGGGTAGAAGAGCCTATTTTACCCATATCACCCCCACAACATTAGACACCTCCTCTACCCATTATTCTACCTCGTGAGGAACTCGTATTCCCTGTTCCTCTTGTCCCCACCTTTCCTCTTCTTCTACCATTGGAAGAAGTTGCCATTCATACCCCACGCTCTCATGTAGAAGGGGCCATTATCCCTCTACTTCACCCTTTAGAGGAGTCTTCCTCTCTTATTTTTCCTCCACCAATGGAGGATAGTCCTCCATCTAGCCCCCTTTCACACGTAAGAGAGTCTACTTTGACCTCTGCCATATTGGAGGATGCTTTGACGATACCAACACCACTAGCCCCACCCTCATCCTTCCTATTACCAATGGAGGATCATACTTTTCCCACTCCTTGACCACACATGAAAGCCATGATCATCCCTACACTCTATCCTCTTAAAGAGCCACATTCTCCAATCCATTCTCCACTGAGAGAACTTGCCACCTCACCCACTTCAATTAAGGAAGATTCGGCAATGGTTTTCTCTCACCTTTGGCCTGAGATCATTGCATCTAACACGTTTCCACTCTCATGATCACCTAAATCCTCCAAAAGACCAACTGCAAGATCTCATGTGATATCACATAAACCCTTGTCTCGATTGGCAAAAAACTTAAGATTTCTCCATTCTAGGAATCTAAAACATGAGGCATTATGAGAGTGACTTAAGGCTCTTTATCTTACACATCCCACTTCGACTGCCAACCCTTTCACAAAAAATCACCCCAAAGTCTCCGAAGAGGATTGGGCTTCCACTTCCAAATCTTTAGAAGCTCAACCATCCACACCTGAACCCAAACCCTCACAAGCATCCATCATATCAAAACAGGTTAAATTTCTTAGTGTTCACCCCATATCAAACTTCACTCACCCACAAGTGAAGGTAGACTTGAACCTCACCCCACACAATAGTGGTCCTCACACCAAACTAAAGAAGGCTACTAAACCACATCGGAGAACTCCTCCCCCACCTTCACCATTACCCTCTATCTTAGGTCCACATCCATCTACTTTAATAGGAGTGCTCCCAACTCCAACACCTCACAAAAACAAATCACTTCCATTACTCCCTCTACCCATCAAACATATATTTCCTCAAAAAACTTTGACACCTCTCATCAAGAAAATGCCATCTACGCGTGTGACCACACCACCACCTCAAAAGGTGGTGCAAAAAACTCCTCCTACAACTCCTAAATAGAAGTTGTCAACCCCTACTACAACAAAGAGTGCAAACCCATTAGTGGGGTCCTATGCTTCACTATTACACTAATTGTTGCAATCTTCTAGCATCGTTATCTCACCTATTAAGCCATACCAACCTCTTAGATCAAAACCATCTTGGTTCGACGACACTAAAATTTGTGCATATCATCACACACCTAGACATGATACTGAGCATTGTTACGATCTTAAAGTTGTCATCCACCAACACCTAAAAAAGGTTACCCTTCTCATTAAGGACCCCTTTGACAAACCACCGACACCATCCCATGCCTCCCAAGCCTCACCACTTAAATCAAGATCCCAACGCGAGATGATGGTCCCCCTACCACCTTCTCCCCCTTTATTCAAAATCAATGCTATCAATATGGCCACCAGGTCATAAACCATGAAGAATAAAGGAAAAGAATATGTTTCTATCCCTTGGACATATCCATGCATCAAGCCCTCTCTACCACCAAAACCCAAGATTTCCATTTGGGGCACATCCCAACCAACATCTTCAGAGCTAATTCATGACTCCATGGTGAAACAACTTCACCAAACCCCTATGAAGATGTCTTTTTATGACCTAATACAAAGCTCTCTACAACATCACCAAACCTTGATCAAATCTTTACAAGTAGTAGAGGTCCAACCTAAAGACCCCCAACCACTAGCTGCTTTAGTCAAATCATTACCTACCATTGCCTCCATCACCTTCAGTGATTATAAGACTCTAGACTACAACTTGGAAGATCATGATCTTGCCCTCTTAAACTAATCCTATTAGGCAAAATCTTCACAAGATGCATCCTCGTGTCATACTCCTTGTCAAAGAGGAGCTTCAACGTCTTCTCTCCATCTCATTTATCCAACTCATTGATTATCCACAATGGGTGTCAAACATTGTCCCTATCACAAAAGCAACTGTGGGAATTCAAATTTGTACTGACTATCATGACCTCAACCTAGTTAGCCCAAAGAATGACTTTCCTTTGCCAAGCATCGACCAAACCATGCCTACAACAAAATTTGAAGGAGCAAGATTTCAAAATTGGAGATCTCGTCCTTAAAGAAAACCAACACGTGACCAATATGGAAAGATGCAAGCGAGGCAAGTTTGCTCCTAATTAGCTCAGACCTTATATAATAATGCACAAGTATGGATCAGGGACTTATCATCTATATTCTCTTAAAGGCTAGCCAAAACCTGAGCCCCTTAATGCCTTGCATCTATGACCATTTTACTGTTAATCAAGTAATCATTCACTTGATATTTAACTTGAGCTCGTCCCTTGAGCAACCCCCATCATCCTCATTCCTATTCCTTTCAACCCTTTTTCCCTACAAACATTAGTCATCCCTTTTGTAAAGCATGAATGCTTTGTCCTAATAAAAGGGAAACCCCTAAACCTCTATAGTCTAGTCCATGACTAAAAGTTTAGTCAACAAAACAACAAAAAAATTGGGATACCTAACCAAAGGTCATTAACTATAAATGTAGACTGCTCCCTTGAAGGACAGCTGCATTATTGCTGTAACTAATAGACTGCTCCCTTGAAGGATAGCTATTCAAACCAATCAAAACATACAAATTAAAATATAGACCACTCCCTCAAAGGATGGCTATGACTAAATTTTGCTACAAACACAACACCCTCTCAGAAGCTTCTCATATCGATTAGCTTCAAATGACCACAAAACCAAACAACATCCCCAAGTAGACTTCCCACATTAATCAGTCTACCCCAAAAAAAATGACTAACAAATTATTAAGTCATGGACTTGCGTATAGTCATTCTCAGGGCCACCTATAAAAGGGGCAAAGTGATCCCTGCTAAAAAGGGTTATGCTATCCTCACATATTACATAATCAAGCCTATTACCCCACAATACCCAAGGGATTTTGAGTTCACTTAATGTCAAGTGATTAGCATACTTCTCTAACAAAAACTAATGGTGAACGACGTAATGCATGAATGGGGCTTTTGTTTGCAACAACCCTATCTATGCTATCATTATGGTCCTTGTCAATGAAAGAGCAACACGCCTTTCACTTCTTACACACCTTTTTCATATGCCAATAACATACAACCAAAACATTTTCTAAACCACTAACATAACATCATGATTTATTTAATACAAATACCAATTTATGTTACATAAATTATCATAGCCCATTCACACTAGTTTCTATGGAAAACAATACACATGGAAACTATCAACCAAACACAATTTATGTCAAGCATATACCATCACCAATATGGAAACTATCTGAAGCATTAATAATCTCATTTCATTTTTAGCATACACCATCACTAATATGGAAAATTGCTAAGGATGAAAAACCACATAACCCATGTTACATCATACACCATCACACAATATGGAAAAGGCTGTAACATCATCATACACTCATGATTTTAAGCCATGGGTGACTCATAGGCCCATTCACACTAGTTTCTATGGAAAATAATACACATGGAAACTATCAACCAAACACAATTTATGTCGAGCATATACCATCACCAATATGGAAAATTGCTGAAGCATAAATAAAGTCATTTCATTTTTAGCATACATCCATCACCAATATGAAAAATTGTTAGGAATGAAAAACCACATAACCTATGTTACAACATACACCATCACATAATATGGAAAAGGCTATAACATCATAACACAATTTATGTCAGGCATATACCATCACTAATATGGAAACATGCCGAAGCATAAATAAACTCATTTCATTTTTAGCATACACCATCACTAATATGGAAAATTGCTAAGGATGAAAAATCACATAACCTATGTTATAGCATACGCCATCACACAATATGGAAAACACTATAACATCATCATACACTCATCATTTCAAGCATGTACCATTAAGCATATGGGAAATGCTAAAAACACTAACATGCCCAAAACAACTAACACATAGTCACATCCATAACATGTCAATATTTTTAAAATCTCATATTTATATAACTATCATATGAAGGTATACATCAAAAATATCTGAGATAGTATGACATATATCGATCCCTCTCTTAAAATGTATGTACATCTTGGGTCAATGACATGTAGGCTAGTATATATATACACCTCAACTAACTACAAACACCTCAAGGTTGTGGTGGTGGTCATGGACACGAAGATGTTGAATCATCTCCACCCTCTGACCATCACCATCTTTGAGAACTGGAGGTAGTGGCACATGACACAAATCTCTATTGAGCTCACATCTCAGAATATCACTGGATTTGTGGAAATCCCTTGATGTCACCCTCATAATATATGATCTCATCCAACACAATATTGTACCTAGATATAGGTACAGTCTGTGATGGACCCATCAATCCTGACACCATGCCCTGTAGTGAACTCTATGGCTATGGCTAAGGTCGCTTTTGTGGTGGCGGCTGAATAGGGCCTTGCCCTCCAAAACCTTATCTTACCAATACCTGTGCCTAGGTTACAGCCAACTACCCCTGTAATGTAGTCACCTATCCCTAAAGCACTGCCACTTGTGCTCGTGCTACATCTCTCACCTAAATGGTGGTATCCCTCTCTCTAATGACCATCTATAGATTGGGAGGCAGTCCCCTCTAAATCCCAACATACTGACCTGCCCACCAAACTGAGTAAGCCACTGTACACCCTAGATCTACCACACCTAGACCTGTGGGTATCTCCTCAAAATCTAGCTTCTCTTTCTCCTTTGGAAGTGGGAGGGGTGCCTCAATATCATCCCATCTATACTATGGAAAAGTAGGTGGCACATCCTATACAAGCCCATATTGCCACCACACTCTCTCAACAAGAACTCTCTTGAGCTCGCTAGCTCACCTACCTCTCACCCATCGCAAGCTCTAGACCCCCACCAGCTGCTTTGCCTAATCTCTGAATGCTAGATATAACATGTATGGCCTCTAAATGATATCCACTAAGATTAGAGCATCCAGTACCCCCTGTAGTAATCAATATCTCTGACGATACCATCCACATGTCTTTGTGCCATGACCTCTTGCTAGCATCTAAAACCAACTTTGAAGCTAGCATAAATAGCTACTAGGAGGCCAAGAGGTCATTTGACCATGATGTGCTCATATGCCCAATAGTGCAAGAGGTGGCCCACATATAAGATGTACCATCACCGCTGGCTGATACCCCACAACTCCCTATATAATTGGGCTAAAAATACTATAGCCCACATAAACACTATCTACTCCTCTACCATGTCTATCAAAACCTCAGTCATTGTGATCAGGAATCTCCCTCCCTCTACATCGAGAAGGGCATAAACAATGATGCTAATCATCATCAAGATGGGAAGTCAATGCTCATCCTCATCTACAACATAAATCAGCTCATACGCAAAACTCACTAAATGATAAGTCACCTCAGCAGTGTGCTCTCTAAACAGTGTCACCATATGAATATCATGCTCCTCTCTCGAGCATGCATATATATCTACCCCATGTATAAACAACCACAAAATTTGATACATGTCCTCAACTGTAACTGTCAACTCTCTGATCGACAAGCAAAAAGTGTTGGTGGTATGATCCCACCACTCAATCAAAGCCACCATCAGAATCACATCCCTAGCTACTCGGTAGTATCACTACAATGTGCCTAGCCCTACTATGGCCATGTGTGCCCACTCCTCTCTTATGATGTCTTGACGCATCCACGTCAGTAATGTCAGGAGATGATCTCGCAGCATCAATGTCTGCCTAGCTTGCATCTAACCAACACACACAATAACATTAGCAAATGTTATGCAAATAACTACCAACTTCTTTGACTCTTCCCTTTTGGGGAGAACTACATTGGCCTGAGGGCCTTAAAATAGGGTCTATGTAGGCAACACTCAATTGACATGAGGTCTTTTAAGGTTAGCTCAACCATTTGCCCATTCATCTACCTAATGGACCAAACCCTAGGCTCACTATCTATCCTAAACTTTCACATTCGGGAGTGCATCGGCATGACTTAGGCCCTCCAAATTATCATTTTCAAATTTTTCAAGGCCTAAATTACATTTTAAGGTAACCAACATCAGTTATAGTGCCAACAATGGCAACTGCCTAATTGATGTCGGTCAACTTGTCAGTTGACATCAGCTAAATCACCAGTGTCTGTGACTAGTTTAGCTCTACAGCTAAATGGGGCAAGCCCTAAAATTTGGGGCTTCCCCATTTCACCCCTCAAACACCCTAAAACACCCATAAACCTACCTAGCCTACCCAACCTTTTACTAGACCTCCCCCCTTGATTAATCACTAAAAACACAAAAAAAATTACAAAAATAAAATCAACATCAAAACCAATCAAAAATTCTAATAACATACCCTACCTCATCTCATCAATGTCGTTGAGGTGGTATAATGGGTGCCAGTGGTGGTGGTCCTCCTGTAGGGCCTCCCTTGATGTCTGCCATCTCCATCTATCCCATCTCCTTAATCTGATAATGAGTGGCCCACAATGCCTCCAATACTCACCCACACTATTTACTACTCACACCCTAACACCTAGCACTGTTGACATAGACAAATCAATGGGCTCTATCACTGAACACCTCAGAGCTCTCTTTTTCAATACTTCCAAAGTCACAAATGACTTTTGGTGGGCCACCAATCTACTTTTGTTGGATTTGTCAGGCTACCAACATCAGTAAAACCATGGCCTGGGCCACCAATATCAGTTGATGTTTTATCGATGTTAGCACCAGATGCATTTAAAGTGACCAACATCAGTTCTATAACTAACATTAGTGACTTAAAAACATAGGTCTTCTTTTCAAATTGTCTAAAATCATGAGCAAACAACCAGCCCTGACACTGTAGAAGTCACCTGGACTTCTCATGGGGCACATTGGAGATCACATACATCTCCCTAACCACAACAAACAATACTTGAGATCACTTATATCTCAACCCAACTCAACCAATGACCTTGGAGATCATGACTATCTCCTCAAACCATGACCACTTTTGAGATAACTTTGCCTTGGTTATTTTGATTGCATATATGCTACCTCATGAATAGTTAGCAAATTATATGCACCCCACATTATGACCCTCACACTTATTGTCAGATCACAACCAAGTTGATCCCTAATATGTGTGACATTTTTGTGTTTTCCAAGAGCACTTCCTAGCCTAGATACTTGGAACATGATGACCATTAGAGCTATAGCTTTGATCGATCTAACCCAATCAGCTACAATTAAAAATTTGGGGACTAATTAGTTTGATTTTAGTCCTCCTCAACCTTTGGAGCTACAGCTTTGATCGTTTAACCCAATCAGCTACCACTAATAAGCTGGGGATTGGTTTCTTTGATTTTAGTGCTCCTCGACCTTGCCTATGACAATTTGACTTACCTATCAAGTGAAGTGGTATACATGCAATCTCAACTATTGCAACATTCACACTCCAACTTCACCCTACCCATCCACTGCCTATCAAATCAGCACTTGACTTCAGATTATCCTTCCCTCGACTCCTACTTTGAGGGGGAATACCTCATCCCATACTTGGGGCAACCCACATCTATTTTTGTCTTGCAGTCTGTCAAAACAAACCACAAGACAAAAAGGGGCAAATGTAGACACCAATATTATGTCAAACCCCCCTTAGTCCCCTTTTAACCACTTATACACTCTATTAATTTAAAATAAATTACTTATCTTAAATTAATCACCTCACCTAGACACCTCACCTTAGACACCTCACCTGGACACCTCACCTACACACCTCACTTAGACACCTCACCCTAAGACCATTTCTTACCCTATGAGTCACCCTGAGACTAGGTCATCTAAAACATGTCCTATTCTCACTCCATCCTAACCTCTTAACTAACTCTCATGCCTAATAAACCCATCTTTTAACCTTTTTCCAATGCAAAATGTACTTGGCAGATGGAGAAATGGACAAAGGGCTAAAAATAGCCCTTTTACCCATTCTCTATCCACCGACATCGATCAACTGTCGACTGACGCCAGTGGTATCGCCAACATCAGTTACATAAACTAGGTTCTAACTTTAAGTTTCCCCCTGAGACTCTTTCATATCAATGCACACACTCTGAGACCAAGCATCAGACTTTGACTTTCACTCTCTTGGCTATAGAAACTCTGCCATAATAGGAATAAGTGTTCTAACACCTCTAGTTCTTCACCAAGCAGAGCTAAGTATTCTTCCCTCTCATTTCAGTATTTTAAAATACATTGGTAATTAGTTTCTATTTACTATTTCTAAATACTATCAACCAGACCTGACTTCTTTCGTGGAGAGGCTAAAAAACCTTCCCCATATCCTTATCCTCTTTTCACACCTACCCTCTACCTTTGCATCTCCTCAGACCTTATACATCTCCCTGTAACTCTGCAAAAACCCTTAAATTTCTAGAGTCTTTTGTCGACCATAGACATAACCCTGAAACCCATCAAAAGCCCATTGCCCCTACTGACATTGACATCCTAACCAACATCGGCATCATTGACAAACTGACCTCGGTAGGACTACCGACGTTGGCAACTATGATAGATTGACTACAAAGAACAGGTACATGTTATCTTTATTCCTCTTTCTTAGTCTTTCATTATTTCTTTTTATAAAACACTCTTTTTGTCAAATAGTGGATTGTCATCCCTCACGAAGCTTTATGCTTTCGGGACCGAGCACGTAGCTTAGTAGTCCACCATATCATCTTCTAACATTTTTTGTGTTTAAGTCTTATTCTTATCTATATGTGTTTTCCTCCACAACCAAAGAGGAGCTCCTACAATGCTTGGATACGGTGCACAACTTAATCTGGGTAATGTACAAACCCCTGACCTTTAATCTTTAGTTTCTTCTTCTTCTGAATGTAATTAGCAAAAATGTAGAGAAACAATTTGTATAAGTGAAATTATGGATAAAATGGATGTCATGGAGCTTGGGTGAGTTATAGAGAGGTTAATGTCATTCCCATGTACATTTAAATCCTATTGAATGCATATTTAATGATATTTCCTCCATCAGGGCTTAATAAGGATTTTAGTAGGTTTTGCTTCTTAGTGATAGTTCATAAAGGTTAGATGTCCAACCCCTAAAACAATTCCACAAATATTGAGTTCATGACCCTATTAAAATATTCCTAGCTCCTTGAGCCACCATGCATTTTGTATATATAGATATGAGAATTTTTAAAATGGCCTCTCAAGATTTCTCTTGCATTTTGGGTAGGTCTGATATAGTTGTTATCACTTGAACTTGCACCCCTTGAGGAGATGATCTAGCTCTCCTCATTCAAGTGTCACAATGGAAACACCTCAGGGCAATGGGTGACCCAAATTTAAGGAGAGTATCTAGATTAGGGTTAGTTCTTTTGATGTACCACTTCCACACACCACAACCACATAAAGCAAAGGATACACACCAAAGCAAACAAGAAAATAAGACACTCAGAAATGTGCTCAAAGCACTTAGGAGAAATTGAAACAAACTATTATGTACAATTAAACATGAATCATACCTACCTTTATAGGATCAAAGGAAACTTACCTTGAATCTCCTTCTTAATGAGATGGATGAGGGTGCTAAGCATGCTTCTTTTTTGATGTAGTACTATATGACTCATGCTTCTTTCATGCTCATTGGCTTTACATGTCTTTTGATGGAGTCATCTAAAATAAGTATCCAAGATATATGAACTCTTATTAACCTTTAAAACATACCTCATATTTTTTTCCTTTGTCTCATCATGGCAGACTTGCATTTCCATGAATGGGACAACTTATTGAATGTCTATATCTTCTTTAAAGGTCTTATTGTTCTTCACTTTTCATGCAACCTATTCAAACCATGCAAAAATATTTGTATCATGTCATTATAAGAGTGTTTCTTGTTCAAAATCCTTCTTGATGTTTGTGGGATCAAATTCACAAGTGGTTCCTAGGAAATCTTCACCTTGCTCCATATGAGAGGAAACAACCTTGAAAACATTTTCAAATTTGAAGGGAGTAGCTTATGTTATACTTTCATAATCAATATTCAAACCATCTTCAAACTTCCCATAGTAATCATAGATTTCTCCATCATGGTTTAGAGTCTATTGATGGTGATACCTCTCAAAACATACTTGCTTTTCAATAGCTTGGGCTTGCTTTCTTAAAAGTCTTGCCTTCTCACAATATTCATATTGTTTGAACATATGATTATATGTATGCCCCATGTCTTCTTAATGTAATGGTAGATTTACCTCTTCAATATTTTTTTATTCAATCTTAGGAGTCACAAATACTCCATTGGAAACCTCCTCTTTCTCATCTCCATAGTTATCATATATAGGAGACTCAAAACAAGAAAACATTTCCTCTTGAATTATGTCATCTTTCTTACCATTACTTTTAGTCAGCTCCAAAGGAGATGTATGCCCCTTGAGACTTCAAAATTCATTACAAATATCTTCAAATGCCTACCACAAGTAAAAATCATACTTTTGAACCTCGTCATGAAGAGGAGAAACAAGGGAAGCTCCTTCATCTTGTTCTTTAGATTCCACAAGAACCTCCCAAGAATTATTTTCAACACAAATAAGGTCATCTTTATTATCATCAAAATTTTATATTTCCTCACAAGAAGTCATCTCTTCTTCATCATCAACATAATCTAAAATATCCATCTCCTTCTCTCTCATTATGGTGCCAAGACTAGGCATTCTAAAAATAGGAACTCTAGCCCAAGAAGGATTCCAAGGAGCAATGTATTCCTCACCATTAGAATCTGATTTCTCTTCAATCAAATAGTCCAAATTAGGTTCAATTACTTCATTGGCTTCAAGATTATCTTGTATAGATAAGATATTATACTTTTTGAGTTCTAACTCCTCAATTTATTTGGCAAGCTTCTCTTGGGGTAAAATGGGATATTCATTGGGAAACAAAGTAAAATAAAGTTGAGATGAAGGGAAAAAGGCTTCTTGAGGAGGGGTGGGAGGGAGTTGAGTAGGTTAAAATTTAAATTCACTTTAAACTTCTCCACTTAGACATTATTTATCCTTTTTTCCACAAGATGCCACTATTTCTTTCCAACTTGGGAAGCTAGGCTTAGAGAGTTATTCATTGGGCTGAGATACAAATGGAGGGGTAAATGATTGGCTTAGGAAACTTGGGATTTACTTGGGCTTAACATATTTTCTCCAAATTGGAATGTCACACTTAGCATTATCATTTTATATAGCCATGATGGATTGCATTAAATGATGGTTTTCTAACTTAATCTCCTTGTCAAGATGGGCCTCCAACATTAGTATTCTTCTCTCAAAATCTTCTCCAATCTAGTTATGAGATAGATTAAATTTATCGATAGTGGTGTCCCTCTTCCTTTAGCTACTCTCTTGGATGGTCTTCCAAGAAGGGAGACTTTGTGGAATACATGAAGGACTTAGGAAATTTTGAAGCATGATTAGATTAGCATTTTGAATGGGTATAGTTGACAAACATGGAGGTTGATATGGGGTGTATTAGAGCTAATAAGATTGAGATAGTTCATGGGCTTTCAACCTCTCTTCTATGTGGAAAATCATACCACAAGCATAAATATTTTCACCTGTAAGACCTTTCCAATTAGCTTTTTCAATGGGCATCCATTCTCTCTTGACTAGCTCTAAAGCATCCCTCACACTCTTGATACAATCACTAGGTATGTTTTGACCATAACCATTTTTAGTATAAAGATATAACATATAGTCCTTATAGCCAATGAGAGTCTTCTTAAAACTTGCAATGGACTGACTTGGAGAGGAACTAGGTGGACTAAGTGAAGTACAAGCTTGGGAATACTAATGATAAGACTGATGAAAATCATAGCAGGGTTGAATATAGTCATATTGGGACTGACAAGATTGAACAAGGACATGGTCATATGGATAGGGAATGGGGCAAGATAGATATACTTCACCAACTTGTGTAAGATAAAAATGAACACCCAAATTTTCCATGAATCTCTCATGATAAGTGTACAGAGAAATAAAAAAACTTAAAAAGAGTAATTAGACTACTTGACCAGTATATTTGTTCTTGAAATAACCATTGGTGCTTAGAAAGATTCCTTTAAAGGTTGATTGTCGAGAGGCCACCAAAAAATATCTCAATTTATTGGAACAAGAGTCCCACTAGGCGTGCCAAAAAAAATTCACTTATATATTCACCTTTTGAGGAGATGAAAAGGTTATCCTCATCCAAGTGGCATAATGGAATCACATCTAGGCTTTTGGGTAGCCTAAGGAATGAGGTGAGTCTCTAGATCGGGCTATCTCCCTTGATACACCACTATGGGTTGAAATTAAGACAAACTTTGGGGGGTGAAAAGGGAGAAATAAACTAAAAGTAAAGATAAAATAATGAAGGTGATGAACCAAATTGACTGATGACATCTAACCATGTGCATATTACACTTGAGACCAAGTAACAAACCAAACATACACTCTTTCAATCTACAACTTCTCACATCAATGTTACATTGTGAGGTCAAGATGAACATCTAGGATAAGGAAGACTAGATAAGAGGCATTGAATGACACTGATGAAGATACAAAATCACTTAATACTTGACATATCCCAAAACACTTCACATGCCCTACAAGAATATGTTTTCCAACTGTAAATAAGTTGTAAGAATGAGCTAACATGCTAAGGAAATAAGAGTGTCACGTAAGAGAAATAAATCATTCAAATTAAAAACACTATTAAAAGTCATATAAGAGGTAAAAATTAGTCATTTTATTTGTCAAAAGGTATACAAATGAGTAGGGCTTTTTCCATACTCAGGTGGATCATCCGATATAATGCCAAAAGGGCTAGTTCTTATAGAACTTGTGTGAGAGAGAGAGAATGAGAGAAGTCCAAGGTTCATAAGGACACTTTTAAAGATGATAAAATAATTTATAAATTCATGATAATAGGATATGGGTTGAACCATGTAAGGTCAAGAGCAACAAGTGTCAACTCAAGGCATAAAAGTTATGCAAACTAGCATAAAACTCCTCCTTTTACATAGAAAAGTTACCTTCATGATTAGGCCTATTTTAAATCCACATAATTGATGAGGATCAGGTAAAATTATTTAAATGAAATTAGAGACTCTTAAAAATTCCTCTTTATGCATTATTTTCATTCTTGATCCTCTGTAAACCTCTAAAAGTGAGCCATTCATCCTCTTATGTCTAGAAATTTCCCTTCCATGCACCTTGCACACTTAGATTCCAAATTGGCTTCAGTTGATCATGAAAATTTATGAGAGAGAGTGAATGATAACTTTAAATATCCTTCATGTCCTTTGAATCATGATACAAGATTTAAAATTAGTTCAAGTGAAGATTTTCACCCCTCTCACCAGCTTCTTCATTAGGATAGTTTTGATTAGCTGAGTTGAAAGACATAGTTGGGGAACTTAGAATTTATTTCAAGTCATGAAATTAATATGGGTAGTTATATTAAGTCTTAATCTTACACCCAAACTTGGTTTCATCTCTTAAATCTTCTTATATCTAGTAAAACACACAAAATAGTGAGAAAAACCATATTTATGCCCCCATCCATACAATTATGTACAACTCATCTTGGTGTGAAGTATCCTGAGGGAGTCCTATACAGCCTCCAATAATCATTCTAGACAAAATATTTCATTTTATTATCTATCCAGCTCCATTTCCCAAAATTGGTCCTTCAAGGGTTTACAAGGGTTTTAGACCTATTTCAGGTCTTAAGGATTGTTAATAAAACTTAGGCATCAAAGTTTCCAAAAATTCCACAAAATTGATCTTAGGGGAACCTAATAACCACCCTAAACTTCTTTGGCCACCATGTAAACCTTCATGGGAGATATGAGCATTTGAATGTACCTATTTGAGCTTGTTTCTCTATTTTTGCATAAGTGTGAGTGGTTTTGAGATCAAAAATGAATCTCATATTATTTATATACATCCAAAAAGTTAAAAAACATGTATCATGACCTAAAAAACATGATCAAACATTTGGGTCACTCATCAAGGGCTAGAAATGAAGATAGACCCCCAATTGGCTCTAGGTCTCCTCAAGGCCTAATGGGTTTAACATACACCTTGTTATTTTGGAATAATTGGACTAATATTCCATGGTTATTATGGATTATTATGCATTTAAACACCTAATTAAATCTTAAAAATCCATCACATATCCTTTCAAACACTTATTTTCATCTTTTCCTCCCATTTACCAATTAGGCCTAATGAAAGCTTACTTAGTTGGACTGTGTGCATGAGAAATAGGTCACCTTGAGGGTTTAGAGATTGTGTGAGTATTTATATTAATTAATTAATTACCATACACATCAATTAATTTTATTTTAATATTATAAGGCCTCATATTAGGTCTTTTACTCATTTTGGCATCTTTTACTTGCCTTACCAAAGTTTTAATATTCATGACTGGCTGACCTCTGAGACAAAATAGTGAGGTATATACCTTATAAATTGATAAAATTGAGTGTTTTTGGAGATATTAAAAGTAATAATTATCATTTTTACTAGATGGTTTTTCTTGGTTTCATGCTTAGGGTGCCCAACCATATCAAAAGGCCTTAAAAAGGCCTCAAAAACACTATTTTTTGCATTTTTTCTCCAAATCCACCTTGGGTGACCTCTATAAGCCAATACCATGATTTTTGGATATTAAAAAACATTCATAACCTTAATTTAATGATCATGTAACTTTTAAACCTATTCATAACCCTTCCCCAATATTGATTCCCCATGTTTGCTCATGGGACAAAAGAGCCTTCCTAGTCACCTGTATGGATTGTTGCTCATTTATTGGGCGAGGAAAGCATCTAAGCACTTTAGTGAGATATGGAGATTTTTATGTAATTTATTTTATCATAATGAACCATTTTTTATTCATTTTAACCCTCTTTTTATTTCTAGGTAGTCCATGTCTCATTTTAGCCCTTTCTTGTTTAGACCCTACTATTGGTGAAAATAGGGGTCTAAGACTATGTGTAAGCTTTTTTTCATCTATGAGGGGGTCTCATGACATCAAAAAAAATGTTAATTTAGGTTAATATTCATTGTAATTATCATGGCTTATCTTCATTTACCATTTTATTACAATTTAAACCACCTAAAATGGGTCCCTACCTGTAGGACTGAGACACTTTTATGGGAGTTTGGCTAACATGATTTTATGAAGAACAAAGATATCTCAAAGATTAATTTTGAAGCATGTAATTTTGGTATCATCTCAAGGTAACTTTTAATGGGCCCTATACAACATAACAAATGTTCAAACCATAGCTTCTTCACCTAAACTACTCGACTAGACTGAGGCACATGTAGGTGTCATTCCCATGCTTGAGGGTACCTGTAGATGGTCTAAGAGGTGAATAAGATTCTATCTCAACTCTCTCATAATGAATTTTAATTAATTATGCCTCATTATTTTAGTTAAGACCATTGACAACAACCATTTTTTGATGTTTTTTCTTAGAGGTGAATAAGAGGTCATTTACATCTATAGTATTGTAAATGTCATTAAAAATTTTAGTGTGTTCTAAGGCACTTTTGAAGCTTTGTAAAACCACCTTCCCCTCATATTTTCCTTCTCAAAATTGGTAGGGTCCCTGTACTATGATAGGGATATAAGGTTCACCCATCTATATGTCTTAAAAACACCTTGAAAACATGTTTTATAAGGTCTACCAAAAGCTCTTGGAGTTCTAGGTTGCTCTTTTAGGGTTTCCATCCCTAAACTCAGTCTTTGATCCTAAAAATGGTTCCATGCTTCCATTTTTATTTATAGGATGTTTCTATGGGATTTTTAATGTTTTCTTGTGATGGAGATGAAAATGGAGTGTGACATTGTTTTACCCTTGCATAAAACACCCCAACCCATGCCTAGTCACCTATAGAAGGTTATTTTGAGAAGCAAAATAGTGGATTACTTGTGGACCACTATAAAACATGAGTTTAAAATAACTCATATTACTTTGATGAACCTCAAAATGTAATTCAATAAAAAATATAAGTTGTGAAACACATCCATCTCCCTTTACACTAACATGACATCATCAATGGTCTATAAGTACATGTTTTGGATACAATATGCAAGCATATCAATGGAATATGGTAAAAACATGATGCACTAGCTCAAGACTATCCAAATGCCATTGTCAATACTTAATCATGTGATTTCCATCCTTTGAAACTTATAACTAGCTTCAAAACACCTTTAACAACATGAAGATCATTTGCCAACATGTGAAAAATGATAAATGCATCAAGTGGTTGTTTAACATGGCATATGAGCATGTGGTCAAAATTTAAACCTCCACAAACATGAAAAAAGGGATTAAATACAATTTTAAATTATTTTATATACCAATACACATCCATTACCACCTCATAGATGTGATGAACCTACTCATACATGAAACTACAACTAGAATTGTGTAAAGAGCTGACAATGGAGGGAAACAAGCTAGTAAGAAATCTGAGTGACATGATGAAGTCCAAACATGAAAGGAGATGATAAAATGATATATAAGCTTGTATAACACCATTTACAAGATGTATGAGAAAATTATAAGACAACACACTTAGAGAAAAATTACTTCAGCTAAAACTACATCTGGTTCCACCCTCTTGTAAAATGAACCAAATTACTCATATAAACACGATGTAACATAAATAAATAATGGATACCATGTGAGAAGGAATTAGGCATCATATGGAACCAACATCACTGATTGGTTCATATGGATTTGGTATAAATTGAGCAAAACCTATAGGGTACACCAATTAGCTAGCAAGTTTGCATAGTCAACTTGTTATCAATGGTTCATAAAGAAAATTTGACCAATATTAAACTTATTTATATGAAAATTAAGGTATCCTAGTGTAATATCACTTCCAACAAGTGTTTGTCTTGAAACTACTTGTGTTGTTTAAAATGAGCATAAACCTAAGTGTCACTTCAGTCTGCCCAAAAAAACAAAAGATGAGCATAATGGTTTTGGAATAAAAATGGATCTTCCAAATCAAACAAAATGTAGATATGAATTTTATAATGATTCAGAGATCCCCCATGATCTTTCACATGTAGCACACTTCCCTATGTGTCGTACAAGTGCCATTTCTTCTCTTTTTAAACTATTTTCTATAATTTTAGTTAGATAACTTGTAACATTCCAATGTAATTGACATATATGACATCTCAACTGACCTATTAGACATTTAAAATGAAATGGGATTCCTAGTCACCTTGGAAAACATGCCAATTGCAAAAATGACCCTCAAAAGCACATTAAATGACTCAAAAGGATAAATAAGCTAATAAAACTATGACTAAGGCTATAAATTGATTATATGACATTAAATAACATGTACTAAAACTCATGAAAAATATATTATACCCCATATAAACCTTTAAAGTCAAGTTTTAATGTATAGGTGCCCTAATTTGAGTAAAAAGTGAAATTTGGTCAACAAGAATCTTAGGCCAAATTTACCACTCTTGTTATTCCCTCTACAAATCAATGGTTATAATCAACCTTAAACCTGCACTTGAAGGCTCTCAATTTTATTGGAAATTTTATATGGTCATGGAAGTTGACATAGACACCCTAAGGGTTTATGCCTTGTTTTAGGCCTAAAAGGCGTAGACTACATTTCTTGAGTCTTTAACCACCCATGAGTGATTATCAAGACTTTAGGTGACTTTTCACATTTTTTCACCTCTACTTAAAATATTTACATCATTATATAGTGTTTCAATATCCCCCAATACATTATGTTACCATCTACACACTATGCATGTAGTTATCTTACTTTTGGAGTGCCCTCTATCTTAGATAAATAAAAAGAGGTGTCTCCCTTATTTACATGGACAATATAATACTGTGAGAGGATATATTATGTCTTGGTGATATTATATAACAAATTTCATCACTTTTTCATGATTCAAGACCCCTTAGAACTTTAAATCCTTCAAGATAGGCTTATATGATTGATGATTGTGCACATAATTTACTGAGTATGAGTTTGGAGCCTATTTTTTCAACCTTTCCTTACCCTATTTCCTTAATCATTAATATTAAATGGAAGTGTATTGGAAAATTTTGAAAACACTTCACCCACTTTGTAGTTTTGACAACCTTTCAAACCATCTCTCTCCACTAGTCTGAATTAGTCTGCAATTATATTCTGATTATTTCATTAAGGAATACAGAGGATTCCTATAGGTGGTGATAAATATTTTAAAAATATACCTTATTCCCTTTATATTTTTTAATGTCATTAAGATCATTCTACACCTTAAGTAATTCATCTCTACCTACAAGTCATGTTATTACCCCTCTCACTACTACCAATGTATTGTGGGTCTATAGTCAAATTATAGGTGACAATTTAGGAGAAATAAGGACTCTTGTAGTTGATGATCTATTTATAATCACTTAAAATAAACTCCTTTTATTTATGTTGATATCATTGGTATCATATTTCACTCAAATACAATAACCTTATCTTGAGTCAAGCAACCATTGTGTCATTGTTGTGTTGTAAGATCATTTTGATTTCAAGAGAACTGTACCTTACTAAATGTATACCCACATTATTATGTCAATACCTTGTATCTATTCTTGGTATAAAAAATGGAAATTATTAGGCATATCTAGACCTCAAGGCACTTCACCATGGGATGACTTATCAAATGAGAAAACTTCATTCAGAGAAGTTAAGGTAAATTCTCTTAATTACAACTTTCCAAACTTGTAAACATGGAATCAAGTTTGCCTACATATAATGACCTTAACATTGTCACATTGATATTATATATGTTTTTAGACATATTTTAATGTCTCAAATTATTTCAAACATCTCCCTTTAAACACTCCTCTATCTCATTTGGATTGCCCTCACACCACTATTGAAAACTATCTATAAGTCAATAATGATATAAGATTGTGTATATTGAATTGGTCTTCAAAACTGATATATGACCTATTTGGATAGCTCAAAATTATTGTTTCTTCCTTTTTAGTCTTCTCACAACCTTGAAACCTTCTTGTTTCTTCAACATGATTGATCAGGGCTTAATCTCACTTGACTGTAGGTGATAGTCACAAGGAGATCTGACTGTGTGCATTTTAAACTTTTTCACTCTAGCAATGTTAGTATTGAGATTAATATTTAAAAGGATAAATAATAAAAATAAAATTATAGTTTGGAAACAATATATCACCTTTTATTTTAAACCATTTATAGGAATGTGAAACTTTAATACTGATGAAACATTATCTATTGGCTTCCATGGTGTGTTCTACTAGAAAGAAGAGGTAACACTGCTTATTCATTGATATCCAAATGTGAAAAAATGACTAATTTTTTTATTAAAAATTTTAATAATATTTAATACCACATACACCACTTGGTTTGCTTATATCAATCCAAATAGAGAAGAAAACTAAAGCTATTAGGGATGTACAGGTAGTTTTGAGAAGCTAACAAACTTAGATATTATTCATAGATAAAAAATCACCAATCCTCTATGTATTAACGTTAAATTGAATTAAAAAATGGAGTAATATCACCTAGAAAGTTCACTTGATCCAATTTACCTCCTCCTTTCCATACCAAGTGGAAACCAGTTGACCGTTTTGAATTATCCAAGAGAACGATGAGAAAGAGTGTTTGGTTTTTGGAAAATTTAGACCTAGCAAAGCTACTTGAGAATATAAGAGAGATATTTAGATCTCAAGAGACACTTTTTAAAGTCTTCACAGATGTCATAACTATTATACAAGTTGTATAACTACTTAAAACCACTTAAAATTGCCTAATATTCTTGGATAGATGTTGAACCTAAACAAAAAAAGTTTTAAAACTACCATATCTAACATATCTTGACACATGGGACATTAGAGTACCAATTTTCACCCTTGTATTCTCATGTAAATCATACAAGCTCATTTAATGACTCAAAAGGTGGCCTAAGTGACTTGGAACAAACTACATAAATGTGACAAGGGTGAGAACATATATTTGACCTCATTAAAGACTATAAGACCATTTTTCACCTTATGAGACCCTATGACAAATTTTAACTATATAGGTTATTTAACTAATTTGACTTGGGGTAAAATTAATTAACGAGGACTATAACCAATAGAGTATATTCAAATGCTCAATAAGTAATACAATACATAAATATAGAAATCAATGAACACACTCAAGGTAATAAAAATAGGAAAACATAGATAATAAGGAAACAACATAAAACATCATACTAGCACATGAATAATATGCATTAGTAAAAAAACATTAAGCACTATAAAAGATATAAGTATGGATAAAGACATGTGTAAGTACATAATCTCAAACATGATAATGTAAATTGATCATAGAATAATAAGACTTTGATGTATCTGTTGACTTTATAAGTCACTCCCAATTTGTGTGAAATTCATAAAATTACTACAAAGGTTTTGTGTGTCCAAAAGTATCAATTTATTTAAAGTAGTCTATGCATAGACATCTCTCATTCACACCCATGCCCAATGCAAAAAACACAGATCCATGAATCGACTAAGTGTTGACTTGCATCCACAAGGAGTTTATAATTTGTGCCCCATATAAGAGGCCTCCTATTTATGATTAAATATGTTTCATCAACTAATCAACCAATTTTCCTATTATGAAGGTTAAGCTAGAATCATACTAGTCTAATGGTAAGGTTTTAAAGGTTTAAATATGATCCTAAAGATGCAAGGGGTTTTTAAAATGATTTGGGAAATAATAAATAATCTATAGGATATAAAATATTTCATTATAATTTATAAATATAATATCAAATAATGAATCAGTTTAGATATAAATAGGTAATCAATCCTATCTGACAAAGAAGAGCCTATAAACAAGACAATCTCTTGAAGGAGAGAAATCTGATTCAATAATATAATTTTGTTCAAAGAATAGTATCTTGATTTTCTATTATAACTTATGAGTAAATACCAAGATAATAAACAAAGAAGCATAAAGATAAAAAGAAGACAAGAAAATAAATCACTTTATAGGCATATCTTCAATAATCAAATAACATAAACATAACAAGTAAAATAAAAGATGCAAATAATAACATCTATCAACTAAATAAATTATTTACAAACTAATTAAGAAAAATAAAAGAATCTAATTTAAACTAATATAAAACTAAAAAAAAACTATTCAAATACTAATTAAACTTAGCACTAAACTAACTAAAAAACTTAATCTCATAAAAGAAATTAGAAATAAACAATAAAAATTAATTCAGCTAATTATATTAAAACTATACTAGAAAAGAAGTTAGATCAATTATAAACTAAGCTAAAATCATATTTAAACTAATTTATAATTCAAAGT
Source organism: Torreya grandis (assembly GCA_037957365.1). Lineage (NCBI taxonomy): Eukaryota > Viridiplantae > Streptophyta > Pinopsida > Cupressales > Taxaceae > Torreya > Torreya grandis. The sequence continues at coordinate 1,463,477 of JARHVA010004078.1, read as the reverse complement.
CAAATAAAATACAATATAAAAAAAATATGTGAATCTCATAAAAGAGAGTCATCTTAAAAAAATAGATAATTTTATTTGAGAAACAAACATATTTCTTACAAAATATCCTTAAAAGATAACTTTTACAATCAATTAAATCAACAATATGTTAAAAATAGAAAAAAAATTATCATTATTTGGGTTGAATACTCAGATTCTATACATAGGACTACAAGAAGAAATCATCAAAAGATGTTAAATTTGACAACTTTAGATAATCTATTATAAATGATAATATAAAACTAGATATACATGTGTTATCTAAGCAATATACTCAACTATCAGAGAAAGTACTATTGGTCTATCTACAAAAGTTATGCCATCTCAAATAAATTATATAAAAGAGAGAGATAAGTGATTTACTTTAGAATGTAATAGTCTGCAATACCTATGTTTTTCCTCCCTTCAAATGAATCCTTGATCTCCTTTTATACTTCTAAGCTGGTTGAAAAAGGAAGCTATAACTAACCTCAGTTAGTTACTTGTTAAATTTTAAATAATTCACTTTAAAAAGACAATTAATATTTTGTTTATAAGTTGAGATTATTTAAAACTTTTAAAGTCTTAAGAGATCAATTATTTGAAATTAGACTAGGTATTTTCTAATGAATGGGGACCCTCTAGTTAACTAATAATAAGAATAAGAACATTATGTCAATAAATAATAAGATATTTCATAGTTAAATGAAATTCTTATCTATATTAATTCCATTGTGTATATAATAAAAATCACTTAGGCATATAATCCACTTAGACATTATTATATATATCAAAGTTAAAGATTTTTTACACTTCAAAAATATCATTAATACAACATCAAAAATTTTAAATGTACTATCTTATAAAAATAAAGTTCAATTCTAAAATTTATCTTTCTAATAATCAAAATTCATTTGAATTAGATAAAACTTATATCACTAGTTCTCCCATTTCATTAAAGTATTCATTATATTCCATCTGAATTATAGAAAACTAAACCAATTTTGTACCTGAATCACTCTCATCAACATCTATCTCCAATTTGACTTGATTCATTATTATGGTTTCTATTGGAGTTTCAGATTTAGTTTGACCATTTTCACATTTCTTTGAAGTGTATCGATGAATGGTAGCAAGAGGTTTTTCCAAATTGAAGATTGTGCATTTTATAATAAACATCCATTGAGGTGGTGTAGGCTCACTAGAATAAGATGACAATGTAATATTTATAATTTTTTTTGTATGGATTGGCTCATTGACTTGTTGTGGCGATTTATTAAAAACATTAAATCCTTCCTAACTGGGTGACTGAATAGGTAAATGATTAGGATTAGTTTACAACTTAAGGGAAGAGATACTATGAGAATGGGATCTAGATCCAAATCTATGGCCATGCAAACCTCTATTGCCCATATAATTATCATTTGTAACTTATATTAACAAATTATAAAATTGACATAACTTAACATGTATTATCCTAAAAATTCAATTAAAATAAAAAAATTAATTAATTAATTTAAACTTTTATGTTATCATTGTGGTTATTATTTTAATTTTTGTACTTTTGTCTTATTGTTAATTATATTTTAAAAGTTGTGTTTAAAAAAAAACCAATATGGAACTTATACTAACAATTTATCATGTTTTAGATTAAGGTAAAAATAGGTTTTGAAGGGGTCCCAAAACCCTTTAATAGGAATAAAAAAGATAAAGCATTACCATGCTCCAGGAAAAGCCATCCTTAAACCTACTAATAAGTAGCAACAAAAATAGGTTATACAAGATAACCTCAAAAAACCATTAAACAATCAACCCCCTAATATCCCGCAAGATGCTCTAATATCTATTTTTAGGGGTAAAATCCAGAATAGTTGCCTGTCTGCCATTAGCAATATTCTGCATACTTTCTAGCTCTCTAGTTTTCCTTATGGGTCTTCTTCCGGGTTTGTCAGGAGAGCCAATATCTGGTTTCACCTTACAATGCTGTTCATCTCTTTTTCTGAGTTTATCCCGAGCAAAAACTAGCTATTTCACCTTTGTTTTCTGGTCTTTTTTACTGCTTCTCGTTTCTAGTCCCTTAGTATTCATGTTTTTTCCACCCCTTTTTCTTTGGTTCTCTTGAAGTTCCTCCAAAGGGATATCATTATCAGCTTGAATCTCCCTAGATTGAGAAAGGAGAATAACTCCCTCTTTTGAATTATTTACATCTTCAGCCAAGATTTCTTCTTCTTCTAGTACACTTTTGTCATCAGCATCTCCCCATCACTCTTCTATCCTTTGATAGCAAATGATTTGTCTTGATAAATCCATCAAATCTTCTATTCTTTGTTCAGGGATTTTGATATCTGTTTGTAGTCCATCTCCTTTTTTTTTAAATTTTCTTTCTTAGCAAAAAACTCTTTATACGCCTCAATTTGTTGATCTTTGGGTTCTTCACAAGAAGGCTCTTTATCTGCCTCTTTGTCTAAATATTTAGGATCTTCACTCTTCTTTTGTTCTTGTCTATGATCTTCCTTTAGTTTCCATTCTTTCTTATGCTAAATTTTTCTCCCATCCAAAGCACCACTCAGAAGATTTTTGCTTTTAGATGGACAGTTTTTAATGAAGTGCCCCTGTTTCTTACAAGCATAGCAAGAATTAGGCAAATCTTCAAAAAAAATCCCTTGAGTTTTTTTGCCTAGCTTGGATATTATATCCACTTTTTCTGGGATTTGATTCAAGTCTGCCACTTTGACATAAAGTCTAGCGCTTTGAAGTTTAGATCTGGAAGCCATAGCTTTATCCACTGCGACAAGTTCACCAAAAGAACTGGCAATACCTTTAAAGATTTCCTCATGCCAAAACTCTAAAGGGAGTCCAGGAAGTCTAACCCAAATGGGAGTGGTTAAGAAAAAATAATCTGATAGATCCATATTGGGCTCCCATTTTTTGATAGTAAGAGAACATTTATCAAAAGACCACGGTCCTCCACCTAGAACCATATTCATGTCTTCCTTACAATTGAAAATAAATGAGAAGAAACCATTCCTCATTGGTGCCATTTCTATCTCTCCTCTAATTACCCATTTCCTTTTAACCATTTTTTTAAGAGATTCCAGATCTGGTCTTGCTCCTAAAAATTTACCCACTAGGGTGAAATCCATGGAAGACATAGAGAAATCTCTTAAAGGGTCTGGAATGAAAACTTGAAACTCACCTTTCTCCCAGCAAGATTTAGCAGTCACCGGTGGGAAAATAGATTTTCCATTGGGTTTCTTGCCAAACAGAGATGACCACTTCTTTTGCTCTGCATTCTCTGCCTTCAGCATTTCTAAAGAATTTTCATTATCTTTCTCCTTTTCATGCTCCTACCCCAACACAACAGGAGTAGAATCCAGATGGGAGACACAAATCCCACTGAAAGGATTAGAAGCACTCGACAGTTTTCCATTATTTCCAATAGCGGCACATTCTGCCCCCAAAATTTTTTCTGCACCTCCTGCTGTCCCTCCAGGGTCTATACCTGTTGCCTAGTTCTCCACAAGCAACTTTTCTCTCACCTTCAACCCTGCGCTCTCCACATCTGATGGGATGCCTTCAATTTTCTGCCCAAAAAATTCAAATTCTGGGCGCACTTCCTGCGCGCCCAGCACATCCCGCCTATACATATTCATACCCTAGGCCTCCTAACAATTTATCATGTTAACATAATTAAAAAAATGAATAATCCCAAAAATTCATAAAAAATTTAATTCATACAAATTCATAACTTCTAATCTTAAAAATTTATAATTTTAATCTTGATATTAGTTTACTAAAGGGTTATTATTTTTGACTTATCTGCATTTTTTTATTATTAAATTTTGTGCCCTCTTTTATTTTTTTATTATACTCCCCTCCTCCCTCACTTTTTGGTCTCACAAAGACATCACTGAGCTTTATTGTTATATATAAAAGAATTATTTGGTCTTTAATATCAACTAATTCTTTCTCATACCCTAATGATGGTTCATGGAGTGTAAACTGAAACATCTTTTTCAAGGTAAAAAAAACTACAACACAATTTTTTTCTAAAAAGTTCACTAACTAATCAATGGACTATAGAAATACTATCTCACCTTCATTCCAAAATGACAGGTTAGTGGCATCAAAATGAATAGATATTCAGGCTCCTCTACTTGCTTATCTAAGACCAAACCATCTAGCCCTAAAACCTCCTCTAATAATTTACCTATTAGGTGCATTTTGATTCATGTTGTCAGCATTGTGATTCCTTTTCTAATTGTTATTATCATTATTCCTATTTTAATCTAGTTGATCCCAACCTAACATTCTAAATATAATTAAAAATATATTCAAAATCTTATCATCATCATTTGACTATACTCAAAAATGAATATATCAACTATAAAATCAATAATAATAATTTTACTTCTATATTTCTAGCTTTCAATCACTTTGTGAAAATTTACAGCTATATCAACAAAATGAACAAATCAAGGATTCAACTATCCTTATTTGAAGTTGAACTTCATTTATATGATTTTTAATTCTGACTATGTCATGTATTAGTATAATGATTAAACTTTAAACTACTACATAAAATTATATTCTTCATAATTTTATTTTAAATATTTGACCATACCTTATTGCATTCTATTCACTTTGTACAAATGCAGTCTCAATATATACAAATATATACTATTTACAAATTATAAATTGCATGTATTTTTATCAAACTAACAACAAATTCATAACTATTGAAAGGATAATTTCAACATAAATTTTATTCATAATGTTGTAAGCTTTTGACATGGTCATATCTTATTTGAATCATTATTTTAGAAAAAATCATAACCTTCCAAGACTGTTAACCATTTTCTTACTACTCTCAATTTATGAGTTCAAAAATAAAACCCAAATAATACATTTTGAGATCTTTGAAATAAACCTCTCAATTTTAGAAAATCATATAGTGCATGCCATCAGATTCTGTATATCAAAAATCTTTAATAAAATAATTTCTTAACACTATACCTAGAAAACCACTTTTGAATCATCAAATTTTTCATGAAAATAATCATTTTGAGCTCATTCTTATACCATAACTTCAAAATCCAAATTAATATGACCAAATCATCACTAGAACAAATTATCAATAAATTGAAAACCCAAAAGCCAAAACATCACATATTTCCAAGATAATCTCCATTATTCACTCTTAGAGTATAGTTCAAATATACTTAATGTTTCATCTCTCAAATTACAATCCTCATAATTCACCAAATTTAACTTCAAAACTAGTGATGAAAATATTTATACACAATAATAAAATATAATATGATAAAACCAAAAAGATAACTAGTTTTCCAGGAAAATTGATACTACGAAATATTTCCAACTAATCTTATCACCAATCACTCTAAAATTCAGCATGCTAAAGACTTAAAACAAATATTTTATCTTACAAGAATTTATCAAAAATATCATGCAAACTTGAAACCATAATTTGATTTCCATGTGAACCATTTATAGTGATAAAATATAATTATTTCTTTGATAATTATTCACTTTTCAACAATGGCATACATGTTAATGTAATGTCTGTAAATTCCCAAACTTATCTAGTTAGAGTATGGCTTCCACTATGTGCTTTGCCAAAATTATTATAAAAAATGAAAAAAAAAACCTTTTTATATACCATAACCTATGCATTAATCACTTTTGCTTATGTGCCTTCATTGATTGGTTATTTAATTTGAGGTATGCCATTTAGTTTAATGTTAATTTTTTAGTAGGATTTCAAATTTAGTAATGATCAAATTTCTTACTAAAATACCAACTAACCTATGTAGTTCAAGGCATGTACAATCTACATTTAACTCCTTAGAACCACCCTTTGATTTTATTTGGATCTCAAAACATCCATCATGCTTTACATTAAACTAAGTTACCAATTAATATGCCAAATTACCTATGCAGATCATTAATGATATGAGCCTTAAAATTTACCAATATCAACATAGCTTAATCTCCAATAGTTCATGAAATAAAAACCACCTCATGTCCATTTCATGTTAGGCCCACAACATTACATTGAACACTTAACATAAGATAGCATTTTAGATTAGAACCTAGAACCACTTAGGATTATTTGATAATCATTAGGATTATAATAACTTAGGTTTAAATATTAACCAAATGTTATTTATGGCACAACTCATTTAATGCCAATATTCATACTTGTAATTGAATTTTTAAATGAAACTAACATAAACCCTTATGACAAATTTATATAATACCTTTAATTATGATAACATAATAGTGAGAATTTATCATTTTCAAACTAAAAAAACTGTAGAAATCCCTTCAATTGAATGTAATCTGATCAACTCTATCCATTGAAATCTCATGACCAAAAATAAACATTTTCTAATGATATATATTTTTGATAATTTTATTCATTCAACCATTAATGTTGTTTGAAACCAATGTAATATAAATAGAAATTTGTAAACAAATCATTATCATATAATTTAATTAAAAACATGTGTATTCATAATAATACTAATTGAATTAGGTCCCTAATTGTAATTTTAGATTTTATGACTAGGTCATCACTATGGTAGATAGGAGTAAAAAATTTAAAAAATTGTAGGGGTATAGAAAATAGGCATAACACTAGTGACCTTGCTAGTTAGTTTTGAATATGAAATTAAGCAGTAATAAATTGTCCATTTTAAGAAAAAAATCTTTAGAGTGTGATCTAGGTAAATAATTTCTCAAGAAACTATGTGCAAAACCCTTTACAATGATTTACAATAAGGGATGAGATGTTCGATTAGCATGACATGAATATAGGGAAAAATATAAAAAAGGAGTTTGGGTTGGATACATAAACAAATTCAAAAGCTTGTAATACAATTTTTTTTTTAAAGTATTACTTCAATAACTAATTATAACTCAATATATATTATTCATGGATAAATAAAACTGAGCTTATAAAGAATAATATATTATAAATAATTGAAACTTACATTTGTATTAAAGCATGTTTCTATTCTTTCTCCATAACATGAATAATTCATCCACTTGAGACATTTGTTGATTTTTTGAGTGTAAAAGACAAACATAAAAAAGATGTAAACAAACAAACAAACCAAAAAGAAATAATAGAACTAAAACATAAAAGAAAAGAAACAAAAAATCAAAAAGAAACAAATAGATATGAAAAGAAACAAATTTAAATAATGGTTATTAAGTGAATAATGTAACTAGTTCCCATCAAGATCTTGCAAGTAAACATTATTATTTCTAAGTACAATTGCAATATGATAAGGACCAAGCAATAATGAATCAAATTTATGATTCTTACCAAGATTTTCATGAGCTTTGTCTCAGTATAAAACAAAATAACCAATTTTGAATTTTTTATTAGAATTTTTTTATCGAAAACCTTTTTTAGTTCTTGTTTATCCCTCTCTAATTTTTGTAATGGTGTTACTTTTGATTCATAAAGAGATATTAAATCATGTAATCTTTACTCAATAAAATTAATATCTTTAGAAACATATTGTAAAGCAATTCTTGTTGAAAAAATCTAAAGTTCTATTGGTAAAGTGACTTTATATCTATATGCCAATATGAAGGGTGAATATTCAGCTGCCACCTTAACAATAGTTTTATCAGTCCATAATGCTTCAAAAAATTGAAGATGTCAATTTCATTTATTTTCATAAACTAACTTTTTCATGATTAGATTCAGATTTTTATTTGTTGCTTAGCTGACCATTACCATGAGGGTAATATTTAGATGAATAACTAGATATAATAGAATATTTTCTCAAAAAAATTAGGAACTCATTTGAGATTAACTAAGGACCATTATCAGATATGATTTCATAAGGAAATTCAAATCTAGAGAAAATTTGATTCTCTAAAAATGAAATTAATTCATTTGTTATAGAACTTTTAAGGGCTGTAGCCTAAGATCATTTAGTAAAATAATCTATTATTGTTAAGATATATCTATGACCAGCTGATAAAGGAGGGTGTATATCTAAAATGAAATCAATACCACATTTCATGAATGGTTTTTTGGGTATCACATGATTTAAAGGCATTACTAGATAACTTATCTCTACTAAAAAATAATTGGTATAGTATATAAAAATGAACTAACTTATAAGCATCTTGAAATAATGTAGACCAATAATAACTTGTAAAATATTATAAGCAATAGCTTTTGAAGCATGATGTCCACCAATTTTTTTTCATGAAAACCTCTGATAATGTTTTGGGTTTGGTCATGTGTAAGACACCTTAATAAAACACCATCTCTATTTTGATAAAACAAAAAAAATTAATAAACAAAAAATTAAAGCTCTTAAGCATAAAAAGTGTCTTTGTTTCTTATCAAAATTATCAGGACAAGATTGATTTTGAAAATAGAATACTAGGTCATGATATTAATCATCTTAAGAAAGCATATAATCCCATTCATTCATTTCAAGACCAAATTTATTTATTTTAGAAAAATCAGATATTTTCATGGTCTTTAAATGAGGTTTTGCATTTAAATTATCATCAACTAACAAGACTAAAACATTAATACTTAAGGAAGCATTTTTAGCTAAATGTTTTTCCAAGTCATTACCTTTAAATGTCTTTGAATTTGAGATCAAACTCTTGATTTCATAATATCTATTTTGTAGGCCTTCTTTGAATGGTTGGTTATTTCAAAAGTCAAGATAAAACAAGTACATTAGATCACACTAACTTTATTTCCCATCAATAAATAATGAAATTTGATTAAAGAGGAAACTAATGAGAAAACAAATTTCTCAATAAGAGGGTAGCTAGGTTCAGCATCTTTTAATATTTGACTCATATAACCAATTGGTATTTTGTCATTATTTTTGAATTTTTACATAAGAACACTCCAATTGCTTTTTCAATGGCATTAACATAAATAATGAATTATTTATTTAAATCTAGTTTAGCAAGTATTGGATCACTTACAATGGTGCCTTTAATGTTATTAAATGCTACATTATCACCTTTATCCCAAGTATAATATTTATCTTTCTTAAGTAATAATTGTAAAGGATTAAACATATCAGTAAAATTTGATATAAATTTCTTAACAAAATTAATTTTACCAAAGAAAGATCATAAACTAGATTGATCTTTAGTAGGAGGTAACTCCTTAATGATTTTAATATGCTCAGAATCTATGGAAATGCCATCTTTAACAATGATATATCTTAATAATTTACCTTTAGTAACACCAAAAACTGATTTCTTCAGATTTATGGAAATATTTTACTTTCTACATCTTGTGAAAACTTCATGAAGATGATCCAAATGATTTTTATATCTTTTTGAATGAATGGTGAGATCATTAAGATAGACCTGAATAATAATGCCAATTAATTCATCAAATGCAACATGCATAGCTCTTTGAAAAGTAGCTCCTGCATTCATTAATCTAAATGGCATTTTATTATAAGTAAAAGTTCCTCTATGAGTAATAAAAGTTGTTTTTATGTCTATCTTCAGGATTTATAAAAAATAGATTATAACTAAAAAATACATCTAATAACGACATCATTTTAGACCCTATAACTTATTGTAAAATTTGATCTATACTCGGTAAGGGAAAATTATCTTTAACACTACCTTGTTCAAGTCCCTAAAATCAACATATAATATGATATCTTCATTTTTATTTCTAACTAGTACTAAATTAGCTACCCATTTAGAATACTTTATAGGAAAAAAGACATCAAGATCAATCATTTTATCTAGCTCTTTTTTAATGGTGTCATCTAACAAAGGGCTAATTCTTTGTATTTTTTATCTTACAGGTTTAATACCAAGGTTTATAGGTATATCATGTTTAATAATATCAGTATTATAACCTTTAAGATCTTTGTATGACCAAGTGAACAAATCAATGAACTCTTTAGGTTTAATACTAGGTTTTATAGTTATATCATGTGTAATTTTGCCTTCTCACTAGTATTACATTGAATTCTTCAATACACATATTTAGGATCCTCTTATATACATAAATTAATAGGAATAGTTTCACCTATAATTTTCCTAGAAGGTTCTTTTGTTCTAAATTTTTTGGGCTAATCATTAGGTGTAAACATATATTCTAAATTTACTAAACCGATAGATAATTTATTAATACTCAATTGCAGATAATCTCCATAATTAAATACATAATCATCATGATTAAAATATTTGCCTTTAATAAATGAATCTATGTATTTGTCATAGCTAAAAATATGCCAACAATCATTTAAAACTAGAATTTAGGTTGAAAATTTTTAGAAAAAGAGAAGTCTGTGATTAGTTCACTCTCACTTAGAGTTGGTTTTGAAGTAAAAATAGCAAGCTTATCAACCCTATTGTTATATTCTTTACGTATGTGAGTGATATTAAAAGCTTCAAAATGTTCAAGCAAAGACCAAACTTTTTGAGTATAATAATGTAAATGAGTTTGGTTAGTTTTGTAAACTTTTTAAACTTGCCTAATAATTAATTTAGAATTTTCAAAGACTTCTAAATGTTTGATATTAAGCTCAATATATTTTTCTAAACCTAAACATAATGATTCAAATTTAACAGTATTATTAGTGTTTTCAAATGATAATTTGTAAGCATAATGGAATATCTTACCGAAAAGAGAGATTAAACAAATTCCAACACCATTTCCTAATTGAGAATAGGCTTCATCAAACTATAGTGACCATATAATTTTTTTTATCAAAGAATTCTTCTTGTTGATTTTCTAGTTCATCCAAGTTCATCAGCTCATAAGTTCCAATATCTAGTTCAAAATAGTTAACATTGGAAGGAGTAGATGATTCTATAGATTTACTAAACCAATCATTTATTTTTATAAAAGCAATGCCATTACTTATGAAAACCAATGTAATATCTTTTTTGACAAAATCACCTATTGTTTTTTACCAATATCTTCTTACAAACATAGCATAATTACTAGAAATGTTCAAAATTTAGACATTAGTCATACATTAAATTCTTTCATCTTGAGCAATTTTAATGACTATATCCCAAAACTTACCACAACTTTTGGTTTATCTTGAATCAAATACAATAAGCTTCTTATTATCAGTTACATAAGAGATGCCTAATTAATCTACAATAAATTTAGGCATTATATTCTTTGAAGCTTGCATATATATAATACAATTATGAATTACCTTATTAGCAATTTTGATTGAAACATAAAAATGAGGTATATAATCTATAGGAGGATCATAATTTTGAGAAAAAATAGATGTTTGTTCATTACTATCTTCTTCTTGTAAGCCTACATCATTTTTAGGATTTGGATTCTTAATAAATTCATTTATTTTACCAAGTTGTCCTGGAAGGCTAGCTACTTTTAATAATGAAAATCTAACTTTAATTGTAGATAAATCATCAATTATATTATAAGCTCCAACATCAATGTGTCAAATCTGAGTATAATTATTAAGCTTATAATGATGATATTGATTATTATTATTATAACTAATTGATAAAAAATGTTTTGAGAACATTTATCAAATGAATTATTTGAAGAATTATTCTGAGTCCCTTTGCCTTTATATTTAGAAGAAGAATTATTATTTGATGCACTATTATTTTGAGAAGAATTGTAGTCTTTGTTTCTAGTATTAACAACATAAGAACCTTCTTTTTTTAATGGATCATCAATACCACACATGTTTATGTTGTCTACTAGATCAATAGATATATTAGCTTTTCTTTGAATAAACCTTTTGAATTTATAAACAATATATGAATCTAGATCACGATCCAATTCACACACATTACAATAATGAGTAACTTATTTATTTTTAATTTTATTTAAAATAATGTTTTTATTAGATTAAGAAGGTTTATCATTTAATTATCTTTTAATAGTGACCAGTTAATTTCTTAGACTTTCAATGTCTTTTAAAATTTTTACATTGTCTGAATATAGACCTGTATAAGATCATCTTTAAACCCAATACATTTAAGTTTCTTTTCATACTCAATGAAAAATGTTATAGTTTATTTAGATTTTGTAATGTCTTTATCCTCTATGCCATTTTATACTTCAAAGGTAAATCACTACAAAAGTAAATTGTAGATAATTTCTTAGAAGGTCTAAGATCATGAGGAATCTTTTGATGCAACTTAGTAAATTTGATAATGAAATGATATATGGTTTCATCTGGATCAAGAGAAAAATTTACAAGATTATTGCCTAGGACTAAATATTCCTTGGCTTTTTAAAAAGATAATTCTATCCAATCTTCAATATTGTTCCAAGTGATGATAGCTTTGATAAGCAAACTAATAAAACCTGATAAAATTTCTTGATTTAACAATTTTGGAAATATTAGTGTATTATTCCTAATTTAGTTAAAGGGTCTAAGTAGTAAAATAAATAAATAAATATACAATAATTAAGCTACTAATTTATGTAATTTAACTATAATTCAAACTATTCTAAAAATATTAATAAGGAGAAGAAAACAAAACTTAGCTAGAAATTGATTGATATGACTAAGATAGAGGATTAAATTCACTAAGAAAGATTGAGACACTATCACACACTGAGATCTAAACTTTGTTTTATGATTGTACATGAGTGTTGGAATTAGTTAGTAGTGGAACCAACACTATAGTCCACCTCTACCACTATTGTCCCAAGGATCTAAGCTTTCTAGGTTTTGTTCACTATGTCTGTGTTACCTTATTTGAAACGTTTTGGCTATTGAAAGTCTATATAGCTCCTTGTAGAATAGATTATTTCTTCAAACCCTAACTTCCATTGTGATTTGACTAATTTTGAGCAAGAGAGGGGGGATTAGTATGTGTAAGATGCATTTGACGTGCTCCACAGCTCATGTGTGGGCACACTACCTACATACCAATACTCTAAAGAGGGATCAAGCCATATGTAGTTTTCCTAATTGTTGTGCTTTGTGAAATTATGTGTATGAAGATGTAAAATGCCAAATTGAATGTCCTTGAGGTGGTTATTTATTGGTGTAAAGATTTGGATAAGATTGTAAGTGCATTGGATGGTTGTATATAGAGAATAAGGAAGATTGCTTGAGTAGTCTTGCTTGTATTCTTTCTTGCTTAGTGATATTTACAAACCCTTTATAAATTATCTTTAAATGAGATTTTATAAGAATATATTAGTCATAGGTTGAATGTACTCATGTTAGGCTAACAAGGAGAAGGATGAGGAACCAAAATAAATTGGATATTGGGGATAGAAATAAACTTAGATAATAATGTCGAAAGTGGATAAGAGTGGCATCAAGACTATAGTCCTAGTGTGGTGCTATTGTCCTAAGTAGATGGGACTTGGGGGGATGGATCTATCATAGAAAGAGGGGTTTGGATTAGCTCAGATCAAATTTAGAAGGATAAAGATGATTGGGAATCAATGAAAAGATGTCTATGAGGATCATGAGAGAAAGCAAGAGGGACCTAAGGGTTGGATGTCATTAGCCACACTCAAGTTACCAAATTTTGCATTTTATATGACTACATTTCCCCCCTTTTATTCTAGTGATGCAACAAAGTGAAATACTAAGATAAAGGAAAAATAAAAAGTGTACTTGAACTTACTTGTAAGGGAGAAAATTTTGAAGTTGTGTGATACTCGATGGTGTAGAAAGAGCCCTCTATAAAGTGTAAATTTAAAAAATAAAAAAAGAGTAGATCAGTTCTTACTAGATACACTATATATTAAATAAGAATGTAAAAAGTTGGGTAAGAGAGAGTGGATGAAAAAGGAATGAATACACCTCATTGGGTATGCATAACAATAAAAAACTTGTGATGTTGAGTGATGTTGGATTATGTTAAGTAATGTTGGAAGGTATTGTACCAAGAGTAATATCATGAACGTATCTAAGTGTTATATTACTTAGAAGTAGCTTAAGAATGAAAATTATATCTCTTTAGCTCCATCATCACTCACTAAGTGAATATAGGTAGTCATGCATGTATTGATTGATGTTTGGACTATGTGTCTAATCCATCTAAATAGGTGGCTTAAGAATACAAATGTTAGCTAGTCATTTAGCTCTATCATTGCCCCATAATGTGAAGCTATGAGATAATATTGTTATGAAATGTATATCATATGATATGGCCCCTAAATCCCATGAATGTATTATGATTTAACAATGTTGGTATGGATAGCTAAAAGATGGAGATTAGGCTTATATAAAAGCCACTCCAAAATGGTACACTAGGCTTATATGAAATCCACTCAGGAACTTAGGAAATGAAAAACTAAATATTGTATGAATCCATTCCAAAATGATGCTAACCATCTACATATGGAATAAGGTACATAACTACTGAGAATGCTTGGGTAATACTAAAGTTAGAAAGAAAACAAAATAAATATGACACACACATTACCCCTAATCACTAGTGTTTGAAACATGGATTCTAATCTAAAATTTATATCAACTAACATATCTAAAACTAGAATTGAGAGCCATCATGCCATGCATGATGACTTTTATATTTGGTTTCTTTGATAAAAAGTCTACTAAAAGCTATTGATTTTGAACTAGTCTGAATATGCAAAACTATAGCTAAACCTACTTTTCTACCTGTGTATGGAAAATCTAGTTTTTTTGTTGTTTAGATAAAAATTCTAAAAGTGAACACTAATGGAACCAAAACTTTTGTCCATGTTGGGCATTGTTGTCCAGGTCTAAATCTGGCAATTATTCTAGATTCTTGACTGTCTATCTAGTCTATTTTGATTTGTTTGATTTTTGGTTGTTATTTTGGGTGTTCTAAAAATTGTTATTTCAATTGTTAGGTACTCTGATCTCTCAGACAAAACCATTATTTATTTCCCCCTCTTTTGAGGGTGGGAATGAAGACCCTTGAATGACTACCCTCAGAAGAAATAACCTTGAAAGTGTGTTATATTGTAAAGATACATGATATAACAATGATAATTGACAAAATATCTCAATATATATCATGATTTATATTAAGAGATTGTTAGATCAATAGGGGTATGCCTAGATAGATATAACAATGTAATACAATGTATTGAACTAAAATGGGAATGAGAAGTCTGGTTAGTTGTTAGTTGTTAGTTAGAGAGATGGAGCATGATGTCCATCATGGCATCTAAGAAAGAAAGATAAATGTATGATGTGAATCATGACAATGTAAAAAATGAGAAGAAAACAAGAAACAATCACACAAGGCAATAAGAAAGAAGCATAAAAGGGTGGTGAAGGGGCCAAGTAAACAAGGGACATGGGCACATGTCACTCAAACTGCAAATCAAGGATACAAGGAATGTTCAAATTCCACATACACATATAATTGAAACAAGAAAAATTAGCGTAGAAGCCACAATCACATAAAAGAGTATAGGTAAAGGATATTGTAAAATATCTTAAGGCACACACAATAATAAAAGCAAAGGACATTGAAAAATGTCCTAAGGCACATACAGGAGACAAGCATGAATTAAGAAATGCAAGCACATCAAGCTACACTAAACAAGAAAGGAAAGCTTGTAAAAGAATGGAAATACAAACACATCTAACTAATCAAAGAAAGAAGTGAATGTATGTAAGACATGTTAGTACAAGACTATGTATATGATAAAAACTACACAAGTGTTATATACTAGTAAGTGTTGGTAGAATAATCTATGTAAGCTAGTGAGTAATGTGCATCAACATGATAATTAGAGTGTGTGGTGTAGGAATGATATAACCTAGATGGTTTAGTCATATAGAAGATGCCCCTAGTGGGTATGTATATTGATGTATCTCTCGATGTATAAGTATAATGCCCCTTCAATGGATAGAGTGAAGCAATCAAGGAGTTGGATGTCACTGCACACACTTAAAGAAGATCAAGTGAAGCATGTTAATGTAGATAAATCAACAAACAATATCATAGAAAAATAGATGTAAGTCTAGTATGATAATATAAATGTAAAGCATGGATAATGCATATAATCAAAATATGTTTATATTTTTAAATTTTGTACTATTTTTGAATTTTTGAAAGATTTTTTAGCTATGTAAAATCAACCATAAGAAGACTATCTATAAGAAATTGAAAAGGAACTATGTACAAGTAATCATGATGAGATTATATACAAGAATATGAATAAAAGGCTAGGCTGGAGGGGGTAAAGGGTCCAAGGATGGAGATGGATAGAGATGGATAGAGATGGATAGGGAGGAAGGGATCAAGACCATCATCAAATGAATCAAGATCATCATCATAAGTATCATCATATGTTATAGAAGTTGTGTATATGGTGTCATCTTACTAAAGGTGAACTAAAGGTTGCTTTGGTGGAAGTGAAGAAGTTGGTGTTGGTGGTGTTGTAATTTGAATAATACCATGAACCTATAGTTTATCTAATCTCTTCTATAAAATTTGTACATGAGTTTGTATCATGACCTATGATCTTGTGAAAAAGACAAAATAGGAAACCATATTATTGTGATAATCTTCTAATAGATCTATGTTGCAATATAGGTAAGGTGATTAATCCATGATCAAGTAACATTTGTAACATAATCTATGGTTGATGTTATGTGTTGCCTACCTAAATCTGGATGACTAGCTCTATATGCATAGAGGTAACCATGTGAACTCTATGTGCCAAGTGATTTTTTTTTGGCCATAAACATGGAGTATATCCTATGAGTGTAGTGAAAGATGTTAGGAGTGATGTAAGATGTGTAATAAGATCTCTAGAATCATCTTAGTACTCTTCTAGGCCTATTGGTGTAAATCTCAACCCATATAAATAGTCATCTATGAGTTTGGGTGTTGTATCATCATCTAAAGAAGCCTGAGAATTTGTATTAAAATATTGTACATATGGTAACTAAAAAATTACCACAAGGGGTGACTATGATATGGGAGTCTCATCAACTATAGTAGTGGTAGATAATGGTGTTATGAGAGTGTCTATAACTAATGGAGTAAGTATATTTGTAGATTCAATTGGTATTGATAAAACTATTGTTGGTGAATGTATAATTGTAAAAGTGTAGGAATTAGGATAGATGGAGTAGCTAGAATGGCTGAAGCTACTATGATTGGCTAAATATCAGGACTTAAGGACACAACTATAAGTGGAGGAGTGCAAGAAGTGCTAGTCTCTCCAACCTCATATATATGTATCTGATCAAGAGAAATTAAATGAGGTGGTGGTCAAACTATGACTCTATAGTTTAATAATATCTAAATGGCTAGTTATTTGATGGACATATGTAAAGGTATTATTTTTGGATAAACTTAACACATCAATGAAAAGTAGAAAGGAATTCCCACATAGCATGTATTCAGGGTCGTCTGAGTAATATATTATAATGAAGACCTGACATGACCTAGAACTACATAGAGAGGGTTTTGGATCCTAATATGATATCCAAAGTAATGGTGCCCAATGTCTATCATGGTATATCATCAAACCCTCCAATGTTTTTATCTGATTTGTGCATGGCTGCCATATCTACATCTATAGTTTGTAAAAATGTAATATTACATAAATTAAGTTTGGAACCACTATCAACTAGAACTCTCTTAACTATGTTGGTTTTGACATGAGCTTGTATGAATAGTGGTAAATTTTGATCAATAACTATTTAAGATGGCATGTCATCAAGATCAAAGTAATAGCATCTTATATAGTTTTTAGTTCGTTAACCACTGATGCAAAATAAGAAGGCTCTTAATCAATGGGTATAGAAGTTTGAGTGAGTTCTTGATAAATAATATATTTGAATACATTAGATTTCTAAAGCAATTCTAACATGGAAATTTTAGCTGGAGTGTTTCTAAATTGATCAAAAATATCATATTCCTTGTGCGGATCTACTTGTGTGGGTGGATTAGGCCTAGGATGAGAAAGAATAGGAGGGTGGTGGGGCTCCTCACTAGGTGGATGAGGCATGGTGGCATGTCAAGTAACATCTCTAACTACATTATCTACTATCCTTATATGGATAATAGTAGCTACAGAAGGAGAGAGAATATAATAGATAGGTCAAAGTGGTGGAGGTATAAAGGGTATCAACTAGGATCTCTAGCGATGGGTAGTGACCCAGGGAAGAGCAAAATGGACCATAAAACATGACTTAGCATGGGATAGAGGCTTTAAGGAAGGTGATACAAAATATATCTTAGTATGTTTAATAATAAGTTTCTTAACATCATCCCATATTATGAAACATAAGCATGCAATGCAAAGAATAAAGTTTTGTATTAACATATGCTTAATTTCAACACTCATGTACATGATAAGACCAATGATGGTTTCCTTATTTTGCGTGAGAAATGTAAGAAATAATTATAAATAAGTGAAACCCATTTTTGAAATTTGATTTTTTAGAATGTAAGGTAATATCTCATAAGTAATAGGACCTAGTGTATGCAACTAGGGTTTGAAAGATGATAATTTTGTTAAGTTGTGGAGCTAAAAGCTTCACAGGTATGCAAATGTGGAGGTTGATGGGTTACACAATAACCAACATCAATAAAAACTAGTTAGGGGTCGATCGACATCAGTTATCTTCAACTACACAGTAATTGACATTGGTTATGGTCAGCCGACATTGGTCAGATAGGAACCGACATCGGTCACCTGTGTGTTTCCAGAACTGTTGTTCTAATTTTAGACGAACAATTAATTTGCATGTAAAGACTAATTTTCGTCTTGAGTCTACATTTCTAATTATTGTTTAGTTTGGGATCTATTTAAGAGACCCATGGGGCTGTATTATAATTAGGACTAAGAAGGATTAGATCCTCAAGTGTAAGATCTAGAAGGTCTATAAGAGTGCAAGATCAGGAAGATCTACAAGTAAGCAAGGTCAATTGATCTGTGGGGTAGCAAGATCAAGTAGATCTGTGGGTGTGTGTGTGTGTGCAAGATCAGTTAGATCTGTGGGGTAGAAATATCAGGTAAGATCTGCAACACATGGTGTAAGCAAGACCAATTAGATCTGCAGGGTGCAAGATCAAGAAGGTTTGTGGATGAGAGTAGGCAACAACAACCATTGGGTTGATTGTTATTGGAGGGAACAACTCAGTGTTTGAGTTGGTTGTAATTGATTGAGAGAGATAACTCTTGAGGGAGAATTACTGGACACCCAAGAGGTGTGGGAAGAAGATATTTCTTCAATGTATTTCCTTTTGGAAGAGTGTTAATACAGACTGTATTGTTTCTCATATCTCATGTTCTTTGTTAGTTCTGATTTCTAGTTACTTATTACTTTTGGTTTAATTCCATTTTTAGTTGCTTATAAAAAAGTATTCAATTGTAATCTAAGGAGGATCCTGACAAATTTTGAAAATTACCATGTAATTTTGAAATTTAAAGTGAATTTCTAAATGAAATATGCAAGTAAGAAATCAAGACTTTATTGGAAATTGGTGATCTAAAAAGACGTAGTAGATGGAACTAGGGTTTTTGAAAAATAAATATTTTTGAAAATGACTATTGAATTTTGAAATTTAAGGTGAATTTTTTTATTTAATTAAGCTAGAAAAAATAAAAAAATTGTTGGAAAATTACTGGGAAAATATCGGGACCTAGTATGGGCAAACTAGGGTTTAAAAGAAAATTTATTTTAAAATTAGTACAAAATTTTAAAATTTTATGCTAATTTATGATTTTATTATGTAAGTAAAAAATCATAAAAATATATGAAAAATAAGTAAGAATTTTACACTAGGGTTTCTAGGTTTTTTATGTGCAAATGAAGTAAGTCGGGTTCACCAAATGATTTAACAATTTTGGGAATATTGGTGTATTATTCCTAATTTAGTTAAAGGGTCTGAGTAGTAAAATTAATAAATAAATAGACAATAATTAAGCTACTAAATTGTGTAAATTAATTACAACTTGAACTTTTCTAAAAATAGTAATAAGGAGAAGACAACAAAACTTAGTTGGAAACTAATTGATTTAACTGAGACAAAGACTAGAATTCACTGTGTAGGACTGAGACACTATCACAAACTAAGATCTAAACTTCATTTTATGATTAGATAGGAGCATCAAAATTAGATAATAGTGGCACTAATGTTATAGTCCATCTATACCACTATTATCCTAAGGATTTGATCTTTTATAGGTTTTATTCGCTATGTCTATGTGACTATATCTACAAAGTTTTGATAGTTATAAGTATGTATAGCTCCCTATAGAGCAGATTTTTTCTCCAAACACTATCTTCCATTGTGTTTTGACCAATTTTGAGAAAGAGATCAGGGTTGGTGTGTGTAATATACATTAGACATGATCCACACCTCGTGTGTGAGCATGTCACTTACATACAAGTACTTTGAAGAGGGATCAAACAATATGTAGTTCTCCCACTCGATGTGCTTTATGAAATTTTATGTATAAAGATGAATAATGCTAAACTAGATATGTTTAAGGTGGCTAAGGACTGGTCTAAGGATTTGGATAATCTTATAGGTGTATTGGTTGGTTATATATAGATAATAAGGAAGATTTCTTGAGTAGTCTTACTTGTATTCTTACTTGCTTAGTGATATTTCCCAACCATTTCCAAATGATCTTTGAATAGGATTTTATAAGGATATATTGGTCATGGGTTGAATGTACTCATGTTAGTCTGACAAGGAGAAGGATAGGTAACTAGAAGAAATTGACCATTGGGGCCAAAAATAGACTTGGACAACAACACCAAAAGTGGATAGGAGTGGCACCAATGTTATAGTCCTAGTGTGATGCTATTGTTCTGAGTAGATGGAACTTGTGGGATGGATCTATCATGGAAAGAGGGATCTATCTCAGTTGGGATTAATTCTAGAAGACTATAGATGATTAAGAATTAGTAAAAAGATGCCTATGAGGATCATGAGAGCAAATATGAGGGATCTAAGGGTTGGGTGTCATTATCCACATTCAAGTTACCAATTTTTGTATTTTTTATGACTACATTTTCCTTCAAGTGTTTGATAAAAAAATATTAAGAAAATATTTTCTCTTGTTATACTAAGAGTAGCATAAAATAATTTACATGTGTCTAACTAATCCTCCCAAGATTCCCAGAAGCTCTAAAAAAAAATTGGTATATTTAATTCTTTAAGGGAAGGTAATTTACCTAGATGATTTCAAATGTTAAGTGGATTTTTAAAAAACCATGGATTTAATGCTATTTTATATTTTACTTCAACATCAAAACCAACTTATTCTTTAGTGAGATCATCCTAACCTATATTATTTTGTAGACCTTGAATCATATCTTGTAGTCTAATTTTTTTTATCTTCTATTGGAATTTTTAGTAGTCTCTTCTACTCAAATTGGTTAATTTTCTTGAACCTGATTAAATTGTTTCAATTATAAGTTTATATTAATAGGTTCAGAGGGCATAACTAAATCATCAAAGAGATAAGAATTAGAAATAAAATGGTTTCTAGGTCTAGGATTAGTAACTATAACTCTAACACTATCTTCCCAAATTCATCTATTTATATCTAAAACATGTTGTTGAGTTTCATGATTAAGATTGGCATACCAATTTGCTTCAAATTCTACATGTTATTATTTTTCATTTATCACTTGTATGATATGATAAAGATTATGAGGCTGATTATACCATGCTTAATGAGTTAAATTAAAAACAACATCAATTTGATCATCAACAATATCAATTCTAGGTTGGATAATAGGTGATTATCTTCTAATTACAATAGATAAGAAGAAAATAAAGATTTAAATGAATAATATTTTTGAAATTTATTCCCCAGTAAAGTTTCCAAATTTGTTGATGATGAAATATGTTTCACCAATTAAATAACCCTTTTACCTACTTTGAAGGTTTATTTGAAATCATACCAGTCTAATAGTAAGGTTTTAAAGGTTTGAATATGATCCTAAAATGTGAGGATTTTTTAAAATATTATGAAAAATGATAAATAAGATATTGGATATAACATATTTCATTATAATTCAGAAAGCTACTATCAAACAATGAATCAATTCAGATATAAATATGTAATCAATACTATTCAATAGAGAAGAGCCTATGAGCAAAATAATCTCTTGAAGGAAAGAAATATGATTCAGTAATATAATTTTGTTCAAATAATAGTATATTGCTCTCTTGTTATAACTTCTGTGTAAATATTAAGACAATAAACAAAGAAGCATAAAGATAATAAAATAAATTAATTTATAGGTAGATCTTCAATAACAAAATAACATAAACATAACTCGACTTATAAAAGAAAAGATGCAAACAATAACATCTATCACCTAAATAAATAAATAACAAACTAATTAAGAAAAATAAAACAATCTAATTTAAACTAATCTAGAACTAAAAAAAAACAAATCAAATACTAACTAAACTTAATATAGAACTAACCTAAGAAACTCAATCTCATGGAAGAAATCAAAAATAAATAATAAATATTAATACAACTAATTATATTAAAACTATAATAAAAAAGAAGTTAGATCAATTCAAAACTAAGCTAAAATCATATTTAAATTGAATTAAAAGTCAAATTCAACTAAAATAAAATATAAACAAAATATGTAAGACTCATAAAAGAGAGTCATCTTAGCAAAAAAAATCATTTTATTTAAGAAATAAACATCCTTATTAAAAAATATCCTTAAAAGATAAATTTTACAATCAATCAGATGAACAATATGTCACAAATAATAAAGTTTTCATCATTATTTGGATTGAATACTCAGATTCTACACATAGAACTACAAAAAGAAATCATCAAAAGATGTTAAACTTGACAACTTTAGATAATCTATTATAATGCTAATATAAAATAGGATATACCTATGTTGCCTAAGTAATATTCTCAACTATCAGAGAAAGTACCATTGGTCTATCTATAGAAGTCATGCTATCTCAAAGAAATTATATAAAAGAGAGAGATAAGTGATTGACTTTATAATGTAATAGTTTTCAATACCTATGTTCTTCCTCCCTTTAAATGAATTTTTGATCTCCTTTTATACCTCAAAGTTGGTTTAAAAAGGAAGTTGTAACTAACTTTAGTTAGTTACTTGTTGACTTTTAAATAATTGAATTTAAAAAGTCAATTAATATTAGTAGTTATAAATTGATATTATTTAAGACTTTTAAAGTATTAAGAGATCAATTATTTTAAATTAGATTGGGTGTTTCTTAATGTGTGGGGAACCTCTAGTCAACTAATAATAATAAGAAAAATATTATTTCAAAATATAATAATATAATGCATAGTTAAATGAAATTATTATCTATAGTAATTCCATTATGCATATAATCCAAATTACTTAGGCATAATTATATATGACTCAAAGTTAAAGTATATTTTCACTCCAAAAATATCATTACTACATTATCAAAATTTTATAAATGTACTAAGTCTTATCAAATTAAAGTTCAATTCTAAAATTTCTCTCTGATAATCAAAAGTCATCAGAATTAGATAAAACTTCTATCACTGATTCTCTAATTTCATTCAAGCATTCATTATATTCCATTTAAATTACAAGAAACTAAACCATTTTTGTACTTGAATCACTCTCATCATCATTTATATTCAATTTAACATGATTCAATATTATGGTTTCTATTGGAGTTTCAAATTCATCTCGACTATTTTCATATTTCCTTGAACTGGATGGATGCATGACGACAAGAGGTTTTTCCAAAATGATCTTCTTTCATTTTATAATAGGTATCTTTTGAGATGGTGTAGGCTCACAAGAACAAGATGGCAATGTAAGATTTACAAAATTATTTGTATGTATTGGCTCATTAACTTGTTATGGTGGTTCATTAACCACATTAACTCCTTAACAGGGTGACTAAATAGGTAAATGATTAAGATTAGTTTGCAAATTATGGGAAGAGCTACTATGAGAATGGGATCTAGCTTCAAATTTGTGACCATGAAAACATCTATTGCCCCTATTATTAGTAGGATTAAATAGAAAAATATCAACACATTCCAAAATGTTGGGTCATTGACATCAAAATTATTGTATATTTGAGATCCTCTACTTGCATATCCAGGACCAAACCATTTATCCCTAAAACCTCCTCTAGTAATTTTCATATTAAGTGTAGTTTGATTCATATTTCCATTTCTATTTAAATCTAGTTGATCCCAACTTGAAATTCTAAATATAATTTAAAATATATTCACAATCTTATCATCATTTGACTGAACCCAAAAATGAATATATCAACTATAGAATCAATAATAACAACTGAACTTCTATATTTCTATCTTTCAATCACTTTATGAAAATTTCTAGTTATATCAAAAAAATGAACAAATCAAGGATTCAATTGTCATTATTTAAAATTGAACTTCATTTATATTTTTTCAATTCTAACTATGTCATGTATCAATATAATGATAAAACTTGAAATTTTTACATAAAATTATATTCTTCATAAATTTATTTTAAATATTCTACCATACCTTGTTGCATTCTATTCTCAATACACAAATGCAGTCTCAATATATACAAATATATATTATTCAAAAATTACAAACTACATGTATTTTCATCAAACTGATAGCAAAATCATAACCATTAAAATAATAATTTCAACATAAATTCTATACACAATTTTGTAAGCTTTTGACATGGTCATATCTTTCTGCCATCATTATTTTGAAAAAAAATCATAACTTTTCTCATAACCTTCCAAGACTGTTAACCATTTTCTTACTACTCTCAATTTATGACTTTAAAAATAAAACACAAAAAATGCATTTTGATGTATTTAAAATAAACCTCTAAATTCTATAAAATCAAATATTTCATGCCATCAAATTCTATATATCAAAAATCTTCAAAAAAATAATTACCTAACACTATACCTAGAAAACTACTTTTGAATCATCAAAATTTCCATGAAAATAACCATATTAAACTCATTGTTATAACATAACTTTGAAATCCAAACTAATATGACCAAATCATCATTGGAATAAATTATCAATAATTTGAAAACCCAAAAAATAGAATATCACATATTTCCAAGATAATCTCTATTATTCACTCTTAGAGTACAGTTCAAATATACCTAATACTTCATCTCTCAAATGATAATCCTCATTATTCACCAAAATTAAATTCAAAACTAGAGATGGAGAGAGCTATCAATGATTTTTTTAAAAAAAATCATCGTCAAAATCTTAGACCATAAAATTTAATATGATAAAACTAGAAAGATAATTGCTTTTCCAAGCAAACTAATACTATGAAATCTTTCCAACTGACCTGATCATCAACCAATCCAAAATTCATGCATGCAAAATACTTAAAACAAATTGTTTATCTTTCAATAATTTATCAAAAATATCATGCAAACTTTAAACCACATTCTTATTTCCATGTGAACCATTTGCAGTGATAAACTATAATTATTTCTTTGATAATTATTCACTTTTCAACAATGGCATACTAGTTAACGTAGTGTCTACAACTTCCAAAAATTATCCAGGTAGAGTATGGCTTCCATTGCATGCTTTGCTCAAAATGACTATCAAAAATGAAAATAAACCTTTTTGTATACCATAACCTATGCATTAACCACTTCTACTTACGTGACTTCATTTGATTGAATTCTTAATTTGAGGTATGCCATTTAGTTGAATGCTAATTTATTTAGTAGGATTTAAAATTTAGTAATGACCAAATTTATTACTAAAATTCCAAATAACCTATGAAGTTCAAGGCATGTACAATCTATATTTAATTCCTTAAAACCACCCTTTGATTTTGTTCATATCTTGAAACATCCATCATGCTTTACATTAAACTGAGTTACCAATTAAGATGCCAACCTACCAACTTACCCACGTAGATTATTAATGATAGAAGCCTCAAAATTGACCAATATCAACATTTATTAATCTCCATTTGTTCGTGAAATAAAAACCACCCCATGTCCATTTCATGTTAGGTCCACAACATTACTTTGAACACTTAACATAAGATAGCATTTTAGATTACAACCTAAAACCACTAAGGATTATTTGATAATTCTTAGGATTATAATGTCTTAGGTTTAAATATTAAACCAAATTCTATTTATGGCACAACTGATTTAATGCCAATATTCATACTTGCAATTCAATTTTTAAATAAAACTAAATTAAAATCATCATGACAAATTCATATAATACCTTTAATTATGATAACACATTAGTGAGTATTTATCATTTTCTAGATGAAAATACTATATAAATCCATTCAATTGAATACAATTTGATCAAGTCTATCCATTGAAATCTCATGACTGAAAATAAACATTTAGTATTATATATATATATATATGATAACTTTATTCATTCAACCATTAACACTTTTTAAAACCACTATAATATATATATATATATATATATATATATATATATATATATATATATATGAATTCATTAACAAATAATTATCATATAATTTAATTGAAAATATGTATATTCATAATACTACTAATTAACTTAGGTCGCTAATAATAGTTTTATATTTTATGACTAGGTCATCACTATGGTAGATAGGAGTATAGCTTTCAAAAAAATGTAGGGGTATGAAAAATGGGCATAACACTAGTGACATTGCTAGTTGATCTAAAAGATATTTTAAGATATTTTTTCATGTTCTCAAAACTAGTATAATGTTGAAGAGCATTTTCAAATCTCTTAGATGTAATTTGAACAGACCAAATTTGATTCTATATGTGAGATTTATGATAAGTCAAAGTTGTGGTCAAACATGAAAAAATTGATGATGTGGTAGCAAAATGGACTAGTCTACCTTTGCCAAGTGGACCAATTAGGGTCCTATTATCAAGCTTGAGGCACTTGTACATACCGATTTTGAACTATGGTTATCTCGAGTTAGAGTTATTATAGATCAATAGCCATTTTGAGTCGAGTCTAACTAAGCTCATACCCTTATCCACATGGGCATGTCAGCTCATCAAGCCATGAAAAATAGCAAGTTAGATGTGGCCTAAGCCACGAGTCATAAACTATATTCAAGGCTTTTTGAATCCTTTTTCAACTAATTCACTGGTGAGTGTGGGATTAAATTTCCTACAAGGAAATACCATCAAGATTTGGGGATTGAACTGATGACCTTGTTTTAGTAAAACTTAAGGCCTAGTCATTAGGCCAAGACATTTGGTTTTATAAACATTAATATGTGTATTTGTATTTATGCAGATCAAGAGCCAAGTGTATAAGGACCATGCATCTACTTTGTAGATACCTTAGCTAAAATGCATGGTTGAATATAATCTTGAATGGTGAAGAAGAACAATCCTATTTGGCAAGCCATTTAAAACTAGGGTAAAGTTTGATTGGAATAGTCCTGAATGTGAGTGGTGACATTCAATTTGTGAAGGGAAATAGATATGAATATGGGAGAATGACATCTATATGTTGTAGAGTTCATTTAGAACTGAGCTTGAATTTTATTGTAGGCATATTCTTCTATTTTATAAAATAGCATTGGGTCAAGAAATATATGTATATGATAATATATTACCATGTAGTCCTGAATGAATGAAGGGAGCTCACCTATTTGATAAAAGTTCCTTGGCCTATGATAGAGGATGGATATGTGACTGCCTATTTGAATAGTATTGTGAATGAAAAGTGCCAAGGTGAATGAAATATATGGTTGAGTATATCAACATATAGAGACCCAAACCTATGTTATTACTATTTGTATGACCTTCAGCCATGGAAGGAAGAGTTCAAGAGCCAAGTTGAGAATGTCCAAAAGGAATTAACACCTATTTTTAGGTCATTAAGCCAACATAAATATGTGTTATTATAGAGTTTAACATGAATGTAGAAGCTAAGTTGATGAACATCCAACCTAATGTATAGGGCCATGAGTGGATATCATAATGGTATTGAGGGGTATGGATATAATCACAAAGAATTGAGTATGTGATGGATAGATTATCTAATCTTTCTAAGGATTTGAGCCATGGGTGAATGAGTTTGAAAAGATAGTATTTTGAATGGAGAGACTATCTATTGGTATACACAGACCTGAATTTGTTTATGTAATGTGAAATCTTATCTGTTTAACACACACAACCCTAAATAAATAATCCTAAATAAATAAGGATGTCTTTGCTTGTTGGTAAGGCCTTTGATGCACAGTCTTGATATATGGTATATTATGTGTATGTTTTATTCTATTTGTAATGTCATTGGCCATGGAAGATGTATTATGTGTATTACTATACGGATGTTCTAGGGAGTTATAGGTATGACGGGAAACCAAGATGCTCCTCTAATGTTGTATGTTTATTTTTATCAAAGTTTTCATACAGACCCAATCCTAGAGATAAAATGTCTTTATTTTGTAAGGGATTTGTCTATGAGGTTGATTTTATTTTATTTTGTAGGGTTATTTGAATGAGTTGTAAACTAGAGAAAAATAGAGGCACTCTTATTTATTATTATGTCCATTTTATAGGAGTTTACATATACTCTTATTAGAGAAACATGCTTGATTGTATGAAGAAGATAAAGAAGATAAATATGTGCTATGGACTTCAAAGAAATGAATGGCTATTCAATTTTAGAGTATTCACATATTTAGTTTCAACACTATTTATAGGTTCTCATATCCATTAGATGTAAGTTGTAAATTTTTAATACTTGCATCCTTTTTAATGGATTGGTTCATGATTACAAACCCATAGATGTAGCCCAAATGGGTGAACTCCATTATAAAGATTGGTGTCATTTTCCTTTTGATATTTTGAGTTTTAGTTTATTTAATTTAGTTTGAAAATGAATTAATGAGACACTAAGGATATTATAGAAAGTTATAAAAATAACATGAATTAGAATTTAAAAAAATGGGAAATGAGTTATAGAGTTTTCTAAGCACTATTCATTCATTCCTAGAATATTCTACAACCAATTCTATTTCACTTAAGGAATTGAGATTTTTAGCATCTAATTTTAAAAGTTATTTGATTTATCTAAGGGTTAAATCTAGTTTTTGGATCACCAGTCAGATTTGAATATGAAATTAAGTAGCAATCAAATTACCTATTGTATGAAAAATAATCATAAGAGTGTAATCCAAGTAAATCATTTCTCAAATAGCTATGCATGAACCCCTTTATAATAATTTTCAATAAGGGATAGGATGTTCAGCTAGTGTGGCATGAAGAAAAGGAAAAATATAATAAGAGAGTTTAGGTTGGATACATAAATAAATGCAAAAGCTTCTGATATAATTTTTGAAAAAAAGTATTACTTCAAAAACTAGTTATAAATTAGTATATATTATTCATGTATAAAGAAAATTGAGCTTATAAAGAATAATATCTCAAAAATAACTAAAACTTATATTTGCATTGAAACATCTTTGTATTATTCCTCTATAACATGAATACTTCATCCACTTGAGACATTTGTTGATCTTGAATGTAAAAAGCAAATAATAATAAGAAATAAATAAATAAACCAGAAATAAAAAATAGAACTAGAACAAAAAAC
This sequence comes from Torreya grandis, assembly GCA_037957365.1. Lineage (NCBI taxonomy): Eukaryota > Viridiplantae > Streptophyta > Pinopsida > Cupressales > Taxaceae > Torreya > Torreya grandis. The sequence goes on along the minus strand of JARHVA010004078.1, from coordinate 1,433,887 downwards.
AAAAGAAGCAACAAACCAAAAAAGGCAATAAATTTGAAAGGAAACTAATTGTTAAACAACTTTAAATGATGGTCATCAATTGAATAACATAACTAGTTCCCATCAATATATTTTAAGTGAAAATCATTATTTCTAAGTACATTTGCATTACAATAAAGACCAAGCCATAATGAATCTAATTTATGATGCTTACCAAGATTTTCATGAGCTTTGTCCCAATATAAAACTAAATCATCATTTTTGAATTTTTTAATATAAAATTTCTTATCAAAAAACTTTTTTAGTTTTTGTTTATCCCTTTCTAATTTTTTTAATGTTGTTACTTTTGATTCATCAAGAGCTATTACATCATGTAATCATAAACATATTGTAAAGTAGTTCTTGACGAAGAAATCTAAAGTTTTATTGGTAAAGCAGCTTCAAATCCATATGCCAACATGAAGGGTAAATAACCATTTTCCACCTTAATAATAGTTCTATCATCTCATAAGGCTTCAAAAATGTTAAGATGTCAATCTAATTTATTTTCACAAACTAACTTTTTAATGATTTAAATTAAATTTTTATTTGTTGACTCAGCTTGACCTTTACCCTAGGCACAATATTTAGATGAATGACTAGATTTAATAGAATATTTTTTGAAAAATTCTAAGAATTCATTTGAGATAAAATAAGGACCATTATAATATTTGATTTCATAAGGAACTCCAAATCTGAAGAAGATTTGATTCTTTAAAAAGGAAACTACCTCACTCATTACAGAACTTTTAAGGGATTAGGCATTAAGACATTTAGTGAATTAATTTCACCTCCCTCTATTATTCTTACGCTCTGTGTGCTATTTTTTAAAATTTTATCTATGGGTAATGTCTACCCCTTTAATTTTTTTCCATTCCAAGCACCTCTGTGTGTAGCTTGGAACTCACTTTCAGGTTGTGTTCTATGTGCATATGGATCTATGTAAATGCTGTTTATGGATCGTTTGTCATCCTCTCAGTGTTACACTACATTATTGTGCCTCTATACAAAGCACTTATGCATTTGGGGTGTCCTTGGTGGAGTTTGTGTGATAGCATCTTATTCTCAAATATTTATACTATGTCCATGGCAATAAGAGAAATCAATCTATTCTTAGTGTATTACCTTTTATTTTCCATAAAATTCTTATCTTCTCCCTTCCTTTTCACTCAAAATATTAGGTTTATATTAGTAGTAGATTTACGTTTTTGTTATTTAGGTCTATTTGATGGTCTTAAAGTAGGTGCATTTAGAATATAAGGAATCCAACCTACTCTAGAGTCTCATCCCAAGAAGCACAAAGGTCCCATACCTTGGTGATGTTTACATCATTGCGACAAGATAATCGATGCTATGTGCATGTAGGTGAATAATAACATTTCCACATCCAATGCAAAACACTTTTTTCAACTTTCATAATTAATCTATATTCTATGCCCTATCAAAAAATATCCTACACCATAGACCATCCATAGTGCATGTTTAAAATGAAAATAGTTTTTATCACGCTTGGTAGGACTAGTTTAAAGAAAGAGATAAAAAATTAGTGATACCCTTAGCTAAAAAGTGTTGTATAAACTCAGTAAGACCACCTATCATCACCAATTATTTTTATTTCATAAATATTAGTCCCCTATCTACATGCTAAGACAAATGAGATCATATATGAAGAGTATTGATTTCCATTTCATTGATCTTTCAACACCCTCTAAATAAAGAAGCATAAGAACATCTTCATCCCTTGCTAGGAGAAGGAAAAATTCAAGGTAGTCATCCCATTAGAGCTTAGTCTACACCCCCATTTAGAAGGTTCCTTGCACATAGAGGGAAATTATTCCCATTCATGGTTGTGTAGAGGAATCATCTATTTATATCTTTTAATGGAGATAGTTTGTTGATTATTACCTAATATGATGACATTCCAGTCATAGCCCTTAAAAATTTATCTTATTTTACTCTAAAGAACAAAACTTCCCCTATGGAGCATGTTTAAGATGTTAAAAATATCTACTCAATACACCATGTCATTGAATATAATGTTATAGTCAGGCTACTTACCTCTTCTTTCAAAGTGAAAATACTTTAGAAGTACTAAGGATTGAGACCAAATTTTATTCACAACTAGGATGAAATCGGGGAGGGACTATGTAATCAATTTGAAGATCAAAGAGAACAATTATCCTTGATAGAGAAGATCACAATTATAAATTGATCCCCACTTGAGATGATGATTGATTTCAACTTTAAGTTCAATAGAGGCTGAGGATCACACCCTTATGTAAGCTATCTCCCAACACTATATTTTTGTACTTTTTAAAGGCTATTAATAGTCATATAACTATGATTATTTAATCTAAGGGAGGTAGAGTAATACTCTATACCTATGAATTCATGTGTGCAAAAAATTATTTGATCCAAGTAGGGAAAACTATGCCTAGACCCCCCATGCCCCTATTTGTAGAACCTCTTCCTAGCCAACCAATTATGCAACCTAGGTTAACACATATCCTCTCTATAATGAATCCACTAAATACATTTGTTATTTCACCTAATTAATTGCATGAGGTTAAAACATTGATACAAAGCTTTAAAATGAGCTTATCTCCCTCAAAAGGTAGAAATCACAGTACCACAAACCTCATCAACCCTTTACTCATCAATACCAATCAAGTAGACCTCCCAATCAAGGTGGTGTACAAACACAAAATAAGATCACATATAATACAGTGCCTTATGAACAAAAAGTTGATGCTTATGGAGACTTTAGATCCCTTTTACCCATGCAAAATAATCTTATGTAGGAATTTGAATGGTGTTTCTCATATAGCCAATCACATAAGCAAGTTACATGCATTAATGGAGTCATGAAACAAGAACTCATGGTACAAATTTTGTCACAACCTTAAGAGAAGATGAATAACACAAATCTTCATAAAGGATAAATTCAAGTACCAATGCAGTAACAAGATGGGTCTACTCTCATCAACTAGAAAGAGGATGACTTCAACTACGTAAATTAAAGGAGCACATCAAGTAGAATAAGCACCCTAATTGAGTTTAATATAATATTCAAAAGGATATTAATAGATGAGGCATTAGCAACTTTATCACCTTTACCTTTAATTCCCTAGATCAGTGTATAGGTACACAATCCAAGGTACTTGTGCAACATTCAACACATATAAAATAGGATGCATAAAGAGAATATCAACCTTAAATGAGTGCAAAAATACAAGAAGATGTTAATATTAAAAAACCATAACCAAATGGATATTAAACTCCCTTTAACATAGTTGAACAAATGAAGAAGACGAAGCTTAATGTAACCATATGAGATACTCTTTCTATTATGTCTTGAAGGAATTTGCTACAAGACACTTTGAAAAGATTTTAGGAATGTAAGACATCAAAACTTATTCCTTCCATCTATACAAGTCTATGTTATCCCAAAGTGGAAGAAATTCAAGTGCACAGTAGCACCGTGCAACCTCCATTCTATATCTCCTTGATTATCTACTAGCACCTAGTACATAATTACATGATCAACTTAGGTATGAGTAGCTTGATGATACAAAATAAAATCATAAATACACTCAGAATCACATATTCCCTTATTTTAAAAGGAGTGGTCTAGTTGGATGGCACAATGGTAAAAAAATGTGGGAACCATAAAAGATTTTAATCTTACACTGCATTCATGCCCAAGCATTTTCATTTCATAGGATATCATAGTCATTGACTTGCCTTCATACTTTTCCATCTGCCTCTCCCAATAATTGACAATAAAGATGGGTGGATATTTATCATCATACTAGTTGCACATATCACTCAAAACTATATATAAGACAAAGGTGACCATTAGGGTTAAACCTATCATTAAAATCCATGTTGAACCATAATCTCCCATCCCAGTGGAATTAAAATACATAATTTTTGATCAAGATGAGAATCCAATTCTCCATGTATCCATTATGTTGCTTGAAGAGATATTAGATGATTTATTGGATGAATAGGCACATGAACATTATGAGTGAAATTCATATGACAATGTAGAGGAAATAGGGATAGGTACATACTACATAGTAGAGGAGGATCCCATACTACCTAATTTTGTAAAGGTGTAGGAGAACCCTGAGGATACATGGGAATTATACTTCAATGATCCCCAAAGTAAAAATGAAACTAGAGCTAGTGTGATTATAGTCTTTATTCAAAAGGAGAAATATTTCCATAATTTTAGGTTGAAGTTTATTTTCATGAACAATTATATAGAGTATGAGGTGCTCATCTAAGGCATCTATCTTGTGCAAAATAAAGGAATCAAGATAATATAGGCATTGGGTGATAGTGAACTAGTTTTTAACTAGGTTAGATCATAAAACATGACTAAAAATGGCTTGATGAAGGCTTACAAATATAGATAGTGGGATATGATTGAAGGTTTTGATGCATTCAATATTAGTTCCATACCAATATTTCAGAATATCGATGTAGATAAAATTACAAATGTAGGTGCAAAATATGGCATTCTATGTGATATAATGGACTCCAAGTAGCTTGTCAAGCTCATGATCTGATTAGTAGTCCTTAACAACATAAATAATTGGCAAGTATTTGAGAGATATGAGTAGATTATCAACTTATTACATGATTAGGTAGAGTTATTTACTAAAAAACAAGTACAACTATAAGCCTAATACCAAAATCAAGTCATCTAATTAAATGGAAACAAGCTGCCAAATGAGTTAATTACCCTAGAAACAATCTTCAATTTTGATGACCAGCTTAAAGGAAAAATAAAAGCATGGCAACAAAAGAGGATATCTTTACACAATTAACCATTTCTAAAGGAAGGATTCTAAAATCTAGCAAGGTATTCTCCCCACCAAAAATTAAGGGATTTATTAAACTTAGTAAGTGTTGGATGGTGGAGCCTTATATTATTATAATGCCTAGTTCCCAACAAAGGGGGTGTGGGGGGAAATACCCCACACTATGGTTTTCATGAGGGTCTAGGGGGTGATGACCATACTTATATTCACCTAGTGTGGGTTCAAGGGTAATGCCCTCAAAGTAAAATTTTGTGAAAAATGCATTGTAAAATATTATAATTTCATAGTAAATCTAGACCATTCATAATTAGGTAATAGATTTAATGGTAAAAATTATATTAGTGTATTATTTCCATAATATGTAATGATACTTTGATATGAGGGAATCTAATCATGGTAGTACACTATATATGAGTCAAGAGGATATTGTATTGGATGTATTTTAGGTTTATCCCTTCATTTATTGGATTGAATGAGAGAATAACTAGCTATTTTTGTGTGGACATAGCCCATATTAGGTGAACCACATTAATTCTTTACCTCTCTTGTATTGTGTTTTTTATATTTTATTTTAATATTTATCTTATTAATATTGATCAAAATTTTATATTCATAATATTAAGAGATATGATGATATATTTGCATGGAGCTATAATAACCTGAGAGGCTTTGATTCAAGTTTAGTGCAACACATAATTGAGCTTGACCTTGGTGCGCAATTCGTCTACCAAAAAAAGAGGCCTTCCAACCCAAATATTGAGCCATTAATGAGAAAGGATATCTTAAATCTCATTGAATCTAGTATAATACTTCCAATTAAACACTCTTTATGGGTTCCCAACTTAGTCCTAGAGCAAAATTAAAATGGGGAAATCCATCTATGTGTAGACTTCAGAGACCTGAGTAAAGCTTTCCTCAAATACCACTATCCCCTCCTACTAGTGGAGTAGAATCTACAAATAGTTATAGGCATAGATAAATTCTCATTTTTGTATGGTTATTGAGGATACAAATAGATTTTTATGTAAGAATGTGATTGTTATAAAACAACATTCACCACTATGTGGGGAACCTTTGCATACCAATGGACGCCATTTGGTTTAACAAATGTAGGAGGAACCTTATAAAGAGACATAGATATGGAATTTAAGGAGATCATAAATGAAATCATATTGGTCTACCCTGATGACATAATTATTGTATTTAATCATGTAAAAGATCACTTAGGCCATTTGGAGCAAGTCTTTGAAAGGTGTCAAGTGTTTGGAATATCTCTGAACCCTAATAAAAGCATCTTCATAGTTCATGAAGGAGCACTAATAGGGAACATTATTTATAAAGAGGGACTCATAATCAATCTAGAGTGACTCAAGACTATTTTGGCTCTCCCTATTCCAAGTCACAAGAAGAGTCTCAAAATCTTCTTAGGAAGAATCAAATTTATCACAAGATTCATGCCTAATTTTTATACCCTAATGAAACCCCTCTCTATGATACTTAAGAATAAAATTGTGTTCATCTAGACTTATGATGGCAAGGAAAATTTTGAGGCCATTAAGTATGTAATCATATAGGATCCACTTGATCAATCTAGATTATAGTAAGGATTTTATACTTTATGCATTCGGTGGGATGGAAGCATCTCATCTATTCTTACATATCAAAATAATGATCATCTTGAGAATCCAATTGCCTTCTTCATCCAGACACTAAAATATTATGAGCTACAGTATATATTTATAGAGAATCACATCCTTGTAGTTATGAGAGCACTAAATAATTTTAGGCATATTCATTCCAACAATAAAATCTAACTCATGGTTACACACGTAGGTGTCAAAGATTTTTTGCTTAGTAAGAACATCACCAAAAAGAGAGCCAGTTGGGTCACAAAGGTGATGGAGTATGACATGGGCATTTAGATCACTAATCTAGTGTGAGGAAAAGGCCTCTATGAAGAATTGGTTGAGGTGAAAAAATTTAAAGATAGAACAATCTTGGTGTTACATGAAGATGAATTAATAGGATAAGAAGTTGTAATAGGATGGATGCAAAATATGATGACTTTCCTTCAAATTGGATCATATCCCCCTAACTTGAATAAATTTAAGTGAATGAATTTTATTTTGAGGGACATTATTTATTTTCTCATCAATGGTTTTTGGTTTAGAAAAGACATAAATGGTGTGATCTAGGAATTTGACTCAAGAGAGGCTGGTTAGGATCGTGTTAGTTCCAAAATGAAAAACAAAATGGAAGAAACACACTAATAACATAACTTCTCTAGGCCTAAACACTAGGGAGAGCTTATTTAACAAAAATAAATGATCAAAAATAACTAAAAAGTAGGGAGTAAAACAAAATAATTCCTTCACCTTCGTTGGATGCTCGAAATGCCTTTGTAGTAGTGGCTTGTTTGGTTTTGTGTTTATGAAGTCCTTGGCAATGGAATCTTAGCTACCTCCATCTCTCTTTGGTACCTTTGGATTATGGCTTAGCTTGGCTTGGAATTGATTTGGCATGGTAACACTAGTTTTATGAAGCTCTTAGAACCACTCTTGAATTATAACTTTGCATTCTCAAGTCTTACAAATGATGTGGTAAGGCCTCCTATTTATAGATTTTTACAAATGTCTAAAATCAATCTGAACCATCCATCCTAAGATTGAGATATATGGTTAAGGATTAATTTAATTTTTGGAATTAAGTTTTTAATTATCCTCATCAAGATAATGGAAGAAGGGGTAATTAAGAGGCATCGAGGGCATCATGGAAGGCATTGATGAGGCATGGAGGGCATGAATCCTAATATTTGTGGTATTTATGGCCTAAGGATGTCTTCCCAAGAAATGAGGTCACCTGATGATGTAGATATTCAATATTCATTTCTAGAACAAATTATTCAAGAAGTTTCCATAGAATTATTAATTAGGCTTGGATTTGGGTTAATTATCTCTTAAGCATGATTAAACACTTTGTGCATAAATTACTCAAACTAATCAAAATGTCTTGTTATTGGTCCAAAATTTGACTGGATTAGAATTATAAGTCACTACCATATGAATTTGAACCATATTCCTATTTAGGATGTTACCAATAACAAATAACAAAGGCCCATGTCTTGTGTAAGACATTTGATAGGAAAGAGTAATCTAGAGCACCCAAGTGCAAAATTTACATTTTGACTCAAAATGATCTGATCAAAGTTTGCTTGCCCATAAGTTGCATTACCTCATTTATGGAGACCTTGACCAAAATTGGCATTTGAATATGTTATTTTCACATCATTTAGTATGTTTTAGTATTTTTAGGCCAAATTGTGCATTTTGGGTGGAAATTGGTCAAAATCTTGATTAGGGGTATCGATGGCCAATTTTAGGTGTCTACAATTTGCCTTTATTTTGGAAGGCATTATAAGCTATAATCATAGTAATGTCTTCTCAAGGAATGAAAAGGTCTTGTATGCCTATAACTATAATGATGATAAACTAAATATATCATGCCCCCTTGAGGGAATGGTTGGCACAAGTAGGTCAACAAATGGTCCCTTGATAAAAATCAAAATGAGGGGACCAAAGAAAGGAAAGATGATGGATTGAAAACATAATGATATTGAAAAATTAGTCAAAATCATTGAGAACACAAGTGGGATAGTATGCAATGGTTTTACCAAAGGTAATTATAAGCATTGTATCTCAATAGTGGTAAGGTGGTATGATAACATAATGATTTACCAAAAGGTGGATATAATCATTGAGAAGATGGAGCTACCCCATTTAAGACAAATAAACAAGATAATAACATGACCTTGTATAGGTATAAAAAGTAAAGTGGTGACAACACAATGATTTGCCTAAAGGTGGTTATAATCATTGAGAAATGTAGGTGGGATGGTGTGTAATGATTTTCCCATAGGTGGTTATAATCATTGGACCCTAATTATGGCAAACATGATAAAATTTTTCAAGGATGATTATAACTTAGCATAGAGGGTAATGATGAATCGGAATAACCTAATAGTAAGGAGATGTGCATTCAAACTAATAAAGGTTGAAATTCTTTCATGATTAATTACTCTATTTGGGATATGATTAGGGTTAAATCAAGATGTTAGTGATGAAGAAATGCCACCATTGTGGAATATACTTCTTGAAGCTAAGGTTTATTGTAACATGTGTTGGTAGGCATCATGGTATAACATCATGAGGACTTCATCAAAATATGCATAAGGATTGACACCTGAATCTAATACTCAATAAAATAATTCACCAATGATAGAAACCATGATCATAATGTAAAAATATGAATATAGATGGATTCAAGTATAAGTGTGGGTAAGGAATCACCCAATGAACACACATAAACTGAATCAAGGTAACAGTTCTAAAATCAAACAAATAGGTAGACAAATAATCAAAATAAGAAGAAACAAATAATGTAATAAAAACCATATGAACATTACCCCTAGAAAATAGGCTACAACTTAAAAAATGAACAAAATGGGGTAATAGAAGAAAAGGAAGGGGTGGTCAAGATATATCCATATGCACTAGGCAAGTGGATGTTGCCTACATAGTTCCATGGATGTAATATCAAATAAAAACTTTCAGGCTAAATGTAGTTCTCCCAGGGAATGGAAAGAACATGATAACTAAGGAAAATAAATGGAATAGATGTGATAGAAGAAGAGGAAAGGTCTTTTAAAATTTCAAGTGCATGAGATAAAATTCCAAAAAGGATGGAGAAACTAAATGACAAGTGATTTTATTGTAACTTAGTAAGGGTTCCCAAAATCCTTAAGGAAAAGAAGTGGTCAGCGTTTTTTTTCTTTTCTAATGATTTTTCAAATGTTTTTGGAATTATTTTAAGTATCTCAACTTGATCAAGAATTATGAGACACTAAATGGTTTAATCTCACAAAATGATGAGAGCATGGCTTAGGTTGCTCATAAAATGGTGAGATCATGGCTTAGGTTGCTCACAAAATGGTGAGAGCATGGTGGAGAAGGGTGACTGAGCTAACCTCAAAAAGTATTGAGCACTACCTACATAGTCCAAAAGTAGGACCTCAAGTCATTGTAGTTCTACCCTTAAAGTGGAAGAATTTGGATAGTGTAACAGTCAATTCAGACAAAACAAGCACAATTGGTAAAAATTCATAGTATGACATATGAAGTGGCAAGTTGGTATGTCAAGGCTTAATGTTGCCCCTAGTTTTCCCATAGGTGGTTATAACTAGGATACAATGACATAGATCAATGGTACTAATTTTCCTAAAGGTGGTTATAATTAATAGAAAGATTGGTGGTAAGAAAGGAATAACAAATGAAGGATGCAACTACCAAAACTTTTGTCACACTATCCCAAAATATAATATTTGTTTAAAATACTTGAACCAACTGATGAAACTAATTAGATACCTTGATGTTAAAATTGTGTAATGAATAGAAAAAACCAAGGTCAAATGGGCTAGGTTTTAGAACACACTGGGTTGATATAGTGGAAGCAAAAAGTGGATAGGATGAAGAGACAGATAATGATGGTCTTTGTACAAAGAAGAATAATGATAAATGACAACTAAAATGGTCCTTACAGACAATACACCTTAGCATTCAAGCATAATAATGCTTGAGATGAATTATATTCATCAACTCAGGAAGTTCATCTCCATCTGGTGTGGTAAGCCTGTATGCTCCTAATCCATAATCTACAGTGATGATGAAAGGCCCTATCTAGTTTGGCTTGAATTTTCCTTTATGCTTTTTCTCAGCTATGGTATTATTTTGTTTTTCTTGAAGAACAAGATCACTAAGTTTAACTTTTCTATACTTAACACATTGATTATAGTGACTTTTGAGTTAGTTCTGATATACTTGAAGATTGTTGAGTGCAGTTGTATGTTTCTCATCAAGTAGATCTAGCTCTTACAGGAAAGCTACTTGATAGTCATGATCATCCAAGATATGCTTGAAAGAGATGTATAGTGAAGGAAATTTAACCTCAATGGGAAGGATGGCTTTAGTACCATAAACAAATGAGTATGGAGTGGCTCCTATGGGTGTACAATGATTGGTATGGTATGCCTGAAGGGCATGGAATATCTATAAGTAATAATCATGACTAACATCATTGACAATCTTTTTGAGAATGTTGATAATGGTTTTATTGGATGCCTCAACTTGGCCATTACCTTAAGGGTAATATGTTGTATAAAAATGTTGTGTGATGTTTTATTTAAAACATAAATGGTCTACATCCTTGTTATTGAATGATCCTCCATTATCAGATATAATGTTAGAGTGGATACCATAGCGACAAATGAGATGGTTTAAAATGAATTTAGAAATTTGCTTTCTAGTCACGTGAGGGGTATATTTTCAATGCACTTAGTGAAATATTTTTTGGTGGTAAGGATATGTTTATGGTCATTAGATGAAGTGGGGTTAATCTTCCCAATGAGGTCAAGTCCCCATGTAGAAAATAGCCATGGTGTCAACATTAATTTTAGAGTTTTTGTTGGGGTATGAATTAGATTAGCATGCCATTGACATTTTTCACACTTATTTACATATGTAATGGCATCTACATCCATTATGGGCCAATAATAACTAGTTAACAAGATCTTTTTGGATAGGACTACCCCTCTAGAATGAGCAACACATACTCTGTGAACTTTTCTTAATGCTAGTGTAGACTTTATCAAAGTTAAACAATGAAGAAGAGTTGCATCAAAACTATGATGGTAAAAGGTGGATCTTAGTAGAGTATAATGAGTGGAATGATGAATAAAGGCTTTGGTTTTTTGGAGATAGGTTAGGTGGTAGAACTTGGTCATGAAGGTAGTTGTAAATGTCTAAGTATGAGATAGAATTAGGACCAATAATATTACAAATCATGGCTGAAGGTTTTTGAGTTGGCATTGGAAAATTCTTAATGAAGAATCGATACTCTCTAGCTTTATCTATTTGTCAAATTATAGAGCCAATAGTAGCCATGGCATCTACAATTTTGTTATTAGCCCTTGTTATTTGCTTAAATTGAATATTATCAATTTTTTTCTTAAGAGTGTCGAGCATGGCTTTATATGGAACTAACTTGTCATCTTTGGTCTAAAAATGATCTATGACTTGATTGATGATTAACTGAGAATCACCTTAAACTTGAAGATGAGATATATTCTAATACACTACTTATCAAATTCCTACAACAAGTGCTTCATACTCAGCCATGTTGTTTTTACAAAGAAAGCTGATTTTGAATGATTTAGGGATTAGATCCCATATGGTGTAATAAATAATAGGTATGCCCCTGATCCAGGTGTAATAAATGAACCATCAAAATACAACTTCTAGGTGATCCTCAAGGGGTGTGTCAATGATGATCATGATGGATTCATCAAGAAATTTAAATGTGAGTGGCTATGTGTCTATAAGAGGTGCTTCAACAAGTTGATCTTTAAGAACTTATCTTTTGATTGCCTTTTGATTGACATAATCTATGTCAAACTCACTGAGAAGCATGATCCATTTAACCATTATACCTTGCAAACATGTTTTAGATAGTAGATACTAGAGTGTATCTACTTTTGAATGACCATGGTCTTATTATTCAACATGTAATGGCACAATTTTTGAGCTATGAAGACCATGGATAAACAAGCTTTTTCAATAGGTGCATAGTTATGTTCATATGTAACCAAGGTACAACTTAGTTAGTATGTGGCATGTTCCTTTCCATTTTCATCATGTTGATCCAAGAGTGCCCCTAGAGCATGGTTGGTAGTTGATAGGTATAACAAGAATGGATTTCTTGGCATAGGAGGTAATAAAATAGGTGAATTAACAAGATAATCTTAGAGTTGTTGAAAAGTTGTTTGGCAGTGATCATCTTAGTGAAATGAAAATAACTTAATCAAAAGGTGTGTAAATGGATGGCACTTATTCACTAACTGAGAGATGAAGCATTAGATGGGTTGGATCTTACCCTACAAACTATGAAATTGATTTAAATAGGTTGGTGGTGGCATCTTAGTTATATCATGGACTTTAGCTAGATCAACTTTAATGCCTCTATGAAACATGATGAAGCCAAGTAGTTTGCCTAAAGTCACACCAAACACACATTTATTTGGATTGATTTTGACTTTATACTCTTGTAATATTTCAAATATCTTACACAATACTACTAGATGGTCAACCCTAGTTTTGGATTTTCCTAATATATCATCGATATAGTCTTTAATAATATCATGGAATATAATAGTCATAGAACTTTGATATGTAGCTCTAAAATTATTAAGGACAAATAACATTACATAATAACAAAATATTCCCCATGGAGTGGTGAATGTTGTTTTATGTTGGTCTTTTGGTGCTATTCTAATTTGGTTGTATCTTGAAAATCCATCCATTAGTGAAAGCATTTCATAACCTACTATGGAGTTGATGATCATGTTGATATTAGGCAAGGGAAAATAATCTTTGGGACAAGCTTTATTGATGTTTCAAAAATTAGAACAAATTCTAATCCCTTCAAGCTTTCTACAAATAGGTACCATATTAGAGATCCATTCTCAGTAATCAATAGATCAGATACATCCTACTTTTAAGAGTTTTCCCAACTCTTTCTTTACCAATATAATAATTTGAGGATGCATCTTACGTAAATTTTGTTTTATCAGTTTAGCATTAGGATTAACCATAAGGTGGTGAAGAACCAAGTCAAGGTCTAAACCTAACATGTTAGAATAGGCCCATGCAAAGATATCTACAAATTCTCCCAATAAAGCTATAAAGATGCCACATTACTCGTTAATGAGGGATGTGCCTAATTTTATCCATTTTAGGTCTTATGGAGTCCTGATATTTACCTCTATTATATCTTTGACTAGAAGGGTCAAATATCTTCTAGGATAGTAAGAAATAACTTGAACTATTGAATTATGTCAGGGTCCTCTATTAGGACTTGCTCTTCAACTTCTACTAGGCATGATAAATCTAAGTCCCCTAATGGGAGATTTGGCCTTGTAACAAAAATAATTATAAATTATTAAATAATTTGATCAAGTACTTGCTTCTCAAAGCTAAACTCTGATCCAAGGAAATTTTATCGTCGGTGGTCTCCTAGTCTAAATTTAAAGAAGAATGAATACCCCCATCTAATGGCACCTGAAATAAGTTTTCACCTCAAGATTGGCCTTTATCTTTACTTTTTCACTAGTTAGAAATCACATCAAAGAGTTTTTCACTTTGGGATGTTAATGGTTTACTTATTTATTTTTGGCTAAAGGTATTCACTCACTCTCTAAAATAGGCTACAAGATCCAATGTGATTGAGAATCCTGATTTGTGATCTCCCAATGGAAAGTTGTCTCTGAGGCCTAAAAAGTCATAGAATGCCTCATCATTTTAGAACTCATCAATTGGTAGACTAGATTCTTGTTAGTCCCAATCTATTAGTTGGGGATAATATAATGGTAATGGGTTACGATGAATGTTTAGGGTAATGGCACAAATGGCATTGTTATCAAATAGGTTAGTTTTAGCTAGGTCATCAAAGGTGAGGCTATGATTATACTATACTTTTATGTTGACATCATCATCACTCATTATCGGTGATGGAGTTTTAATAAGATGTGTGGGGTTACCCCAAGGTGGTTTGAATCTAAGTCCATAAGTTCTTTCATACTTAGTCATGGAAATTGGCTCGATGGTTCCTTACTGATTCAGTCTAAAGCCTCCTTCATAATTGTGATGCTCCATGATCCTATTGAGAATAAGATACTTTGAATTTTTATAATAATCAGCTTGGTTGTCATTATATAACCATGATTCATCCCCTTCAAAAGGGTCAAGTCCTAGGCTAGATCCTAGTTCAAATGTGACAATCCCTTATCTTTGTTCTTTTGTTACTAGTGCATATGTGGGGTGACTTTAGGTGGTCCAAAGGTTTTAAAATTATAAGAAATATTGGCAATATGAAATGTATCATGGGTCACATACTCTCTTAGTCTATTATCTAAAATGGTGAAATTATTATAAGCTTTAGGAGGTAGCATGTGGGAAAGAAAATCAAAGGTATTAGGATCTATGCAATTATTTGGTGAAGGATCAATAAGTATAGCCTTTCCTTCATCCTATTTGGAACTTGGATTCATGTTATACTAATAATTATAGTTTGAAATTCAGCTTCAAGATGATTTTAGTGTTCATATGGATGTAAATCTCTTAGAATATTCACTTCCATCCCTGAGTGGGAAAACTTGATAGATTGGTGTCGCATTGATGGGACTGCATAAATCTCATGTTACCAAGGCCTTCATAGAATCATATTATATGATAAATCAAGATAAATCACATGGAAAAGTGTATGATGGGTCAAAGGCCCAATGATAATTGGCAAACTAGTGGTGCCTTGTGATTCTCTTTCCTGATTATCATAGGCTTTGATGGTTATCATTTCTATTTGGAGATCCACCATTGTGTACCTAAGAAACTTGATGAGCTTTAGAGACACTATGTTGAGTCCTAATCCATTGTCTATAAAGACACATTTCACTTTATGCCATCTTACATAAACTTCTATGTATAATGGATTTTTATGGAATGGGCCAAGAGAAGACATATTGTTTTGGTTGAATGTGACTTGTTGGGCTAGAGTCAGGTGTCCAACTAAAGCTTAAAATTTATCAGGGGATATGTCACTAGCAATAGTGGATTAGATCAAAAACTCATTCAAGATGTTCTTGTGGATTATTTACATTCATATGAAATCTAAAATAGAAATTTGTGCTAGTATATTTAGCAATTGTTCCATAATATCAAACTTCTTATCTTGGTCAGGAGTGAATGGTTTATTTTGAGGCTGAATAGTTGATTGGATGATAGGAAAAGTGGTGGATGATTATGGGTTTGGGATAATAATATTTGACCTCCAATTTGTGATTGCACAATTAGTATTAAATACTAGGACATTATTGCTAACCAATATTGGGAATGGTGTGGGACTAGATAGGACAACTCTAAGTTATTGATGCCCTCACATGTGGTCACATGGCAAGGATGAGTTGTTGATACAAGGTCCAAAAGGGGAAGTCCTAGTTTGCTAGTTTTCATGTATTCATTCCTTGGTCAAAGAAGGATTATCCATTATTTGGATAAATGTTGTTAGTTAACAATGGTCTAGGCTAATTAGTGCTTGGTCTAGGATTAATGGAGATGGTATTAACACTACCCCCTACAATATGACATACAACCCTATTGTAGTCATGTGCAACTACATGATAGGATTATTGGTTGTTACCATTATAACCTTGGTTTTGTTTATTTTTATATCATTATGGGTTTTGTTTCTAATTTTTGTTGATTTTTTTGGTTCAACGTTTGATTTTGATATTATTGATTTTGCTACTACACTAGCTTTTGTTGTTGCTATCATTGATTAGTTTGTTGTTATTGATTTTTATGTTGGGGAAAAGGGTTTTGATAAATCCTAAGAGTTTAATGGGAAGTGGAAACACCATTATCTAATGTTATCTCCCCATTATCCAACACATTCTCAGTTAAATGCTTGATTTAGACACATCTTCGTAGATTATGCTCGTTGACCTAATGATAGTCACATAATTCATTTTCATGATACTAATTAGGATAATGAATGCCTTATGGATAATAATTTGGTATAGGCCAACTAATCAAATTATCAGCAATAAGCTTGTAAAATATAGACTCAATAGGTTCTCCTAATTCACTAAAGACATGACATGTAGGCATAGTTCTTCTAGGAGGATAGGTTTACAATGGTAATAGTTGTTGTATTATTGTGTAGGTATTGGTTATTACACTTGCGATATTGGTTGGATAGGTTTTTGGGTAGGATTAATCTAAAAAGGTGGTGTAGATGATGTTTTCACCATTTGTACATGTTGAGATTCGATTATTCCATTTCCCACAATATTCCTATTATGGTTGAATTGCTTCAGTCTTTCTTGGTTATTGGCCTGTGCCAGTTGCAATGTTCGTGCTTGAATGGGATGTTGATGTTGGTAATTTCCCTAATTGGTACCTTTATTTTGATTAGTTGAATTAAGATTGATGACTCCTTTATTTATGAGTGCCCACTTGATTAACAAACCTTTATCAATGATTTCCTTGAAAGTGTGCACACATTATAGTTCCAAATGATAAGTTATCTCATTATGCAAATTTTTGGTAAACATAGTAGCTAATTATTTATCCATTAAACTATGGGTAAAATGGCTTGTAAGGGCTCTCCATCACTATAAATAACTTGAAAAACTCTCACCAACTTTTTGATTTGCTTGCGTTAAGTCCAATAATGAAATCTCATGCTCAAGATTATAAGAAAAGTGTTGCACAAACTTATTAGAAAGATCATCAGAATCCATTACTAAATTTTTGGGCAACTTTAAAAACCACTCTAAGGTTTGTCTAGCCAAGCTCCTTAGAAAAAATAGCAAACGGTAAATGTTTTTATATACCACTAGTTGACATGTGACAAAGAATTTGGTCAAAGAGCCTTAGGGTCACCTTTTCCTTTATATTTGTCAAATTTTGGTGGTTTGTATCCTGGAGGAAATGGTATCTATAAATACTCTATGTTGAATGGGTAAGAATACACATCATCTAATTTGAAACTTTTTAACTATTTACCATCTTGAATGGTAGTAATTACATCCTTCATCTATTGTAATTCTTGGGATAGGAAACTAGAATGAACATTGGTTTGAGGGAGAATATTGGTTTGGATAGATTGTTGGGAGGTGATAAGTGGGACACTTTGACCAAGGTTTGATGGAGATACATGTTGGTGTACATTCATTTGGTTGGGGAATGGACCAATAATATGCATACATGGATTAGGATGTACTTTAAATTACACACTTGGTTGTGTGATATTTTGGTTTGGGTTAGTGATAAAGGTTTGACTTGGAGGATTTTGTGGTTAGGATAGAGGATATAAATATATTGTTCCTACTATGGTTGAAAAAGGACATGTTTTCAACTAATCTAACCTTGTTATTGAGTGGGAATTGTAGTCTAAGACCCTATCTCTAAATTTATAGCACATTTTGAACCAATGGTTGTTTAGTAGGTACTTGAGGAACATGGGGACCTCCTTGTTACATGAGTCCATATGAGGAACTAAAAGTAGGTTAAGATTTGGCATCTATTGCTGACCAATATTTAAATATTGTTGATTAGTCACTACTTGTTTTTGGAGTGGCATATTAGTCTAAAACTAAAGAGGTATGCTCATTATTACCTGGTGAGGTGAAATATTTGTTACCCCTGATTGAGGTGGAAATGTATTTGTCTTCTATTGCATTGATACACTAGATTGTGTCTGCTATTATGGAGTACTACTCATTACTTGTTGAAGAGGATTAAGATTTGTCATATTCTATCATTGAGGTGTGACATTGGTCATTATTTGATTATCTAATCCCATAGGTTGTATACTTGAGGAAGCAGCTGGTTGAAGTTGGGGTGTAAAAACTCTTATTCCCTGGTATGATGATCCACTCATGGGATGAACTATAGGCACTTTTTATTGGTAAGTTGTTTGTACATTAGGGCCACTTTGATCAAGATTAGATGTTGTTTACACATTATCCATTATATTTTGCTCACTATTATATGTAGAGGTCAAATACATTTCTTCAATAATGGGCATATGCATCAAGTTATCTATCGAAGTGGTTTATACGAATGGGTCAGAACTCAGATTCTCTTGTCTAGTTAACTCTACCAATACTCTTGTTGAAGGAATAAGTTCAATAAGAGGCTTACTTACCATGTTCATTTGATTGAAATCACGTGCTATATTTAGGTAGGTTTGATATGTTATCTGCATTTGGTTAAAGTGATCTTTCATGATGTTTTTTCCTCAATTAGATATATTAAGATCTAGGTATGTTGTTTGGACTAGAGCCATAGGATTGCTAGAAGAAGCTTGTTGATTGTAAATGATATTGTGGGGCACTCTTACTAGACTTGGTAAATTTTCATGGGGGAATTCTACTGTAAACTTGGCCCCTACCTCTATGGATCTAACCAAAATATCATCTTTATTCTCTAAAAAATGTCACTCAAATAAAAATAGATCATACGTGGAAGCCAGATTAGTAGAATATGACTATTGAAGAAATGGCTCATTTATCATGGGTATTGTAGCTAGGTACTACATAGTTTATTTTGGTCTTATTTTGAATAAGGTGGTGTGTTAACTGGATAATTGCCAATGGATATTGGCTTTGTGCCCCCAATTGAGTATTATAAGAGGGATAAGAATCCATCACATAATCAATGTTATCCACATAGGGGTCTTGCACCATTTCCTCCTTCAAAACTAAATTAATAATCCATGGATTGTACATGAGTCCACCATGAGTGTAGGAATACATGTTGGGATCCATAGTCACTTTTTTATGATAAAAGGTCAAAGAGTTCTATAAACTCTAAAAAGGACAATGTCTAAAACATATGATATCCCAACTTGGTCTAGATTTGTCAAAAGGATCAAAATGTTTATGCAAATATTTGTGAGAAAAAAAACTAGTGTGAAGTATCTAACATTCTAATGTTGACACAAAGATAAGCAAGTAAATGGACTAAAAATGGAAATGCCAAACTCTAAGGTCAAAGTGTTTCAAATCAGTCTAATCTAGAAATTTAAAAGTTGCTAGGTCTTTTGTCCAAACATGACATCAAAATCTAGGCTCAAACAAGGTATGTGCTAGGACTCTTGGCCAAATGATGTAAAAAACTAGACTTTGAAATAGATGAAACTTTTAATCTAACAGATTTGAAACACTTCTAACAAACACTAGGCATTTAATTTTTGGACATGAACTTGATAAACTAGGTATAAGGTATGAAACAAAAGGCACTTTAGAAATAGCTTATTTTCTCACAAAAAATGGTATAAAACATGGTTATTTTGGCAAACAAGTTAGACAAAAGTGAACATTGTACATGTTTTAGAAAAAATATCACAAAAGTACACTTGGATTGGTTTGAAAATGTAGGAGTAAATTTGGAACTCTATACAAGAGGGTCTATGAAATAATATTCAAAATGTTTTAGACAATGTAATGACACTATACTACCCAAAAGGTGTGATAAAAAGGTTTGTTTCAAAAACTCTCTAAGGAAAATACATTTTTTCATAATTTTGACATCATAACACTACTTTTCTTAACTCAAAATATTGTGGTGCATGGACTTAAAGTGTAAGTGTTTAGCACAAAATGGCTTAAGTCTATCAAGTGAATATTATGATTATGAGTCTTGAATGACCTTCAACCCAAATTAGAAATTAAACTTAATTTTCCTCAAGTTTAGTGTAAATGGTGAACCCAGTTAACACATCAACCCTATTAACTTATAAAGGTGAAATTTCAAATTTATATTATAAGTGAAGGACTTAAAAAAATTTGATAAAGGTCTAGACTCAATTGGGTAGCATAATTGTGCCAAAGTGGATGATATGACTCTCAAGCTTTTGATGAACTTTTGAACAAGGCAATTTGATGATTTCATGTGGGCAGCATAATGACTCTTTGTTCAAAGGAAAATTTGAACTGTGTTTCATTTGTATTGTTTTTTTACACCAACTTTTAACTCCAAATAAGACTTTAATCTAAGACAAGCTAATTAATCACTCTTAGATCCTAAACTAACAAGGTTGCTTGGTATTGTTGGAATCCATCAATATACATCATTTGAGAGGTTTTTAAGTGTTCATCCAAAAGTAAATGCACATTATATACTAGGGTTTTTATACCCCCTTCTCTCAAATGATAGTACTATGACATGGACCTTGAGGCACACCTTGTACTAATTAAAACTTCTATGGCAATTTGGGATTTGTCTAAGATCTAACAAGTTTCTGAATGATGTAGAGGAAACAATTACACAATAAATTTCATACCAAGCAATTCAAAATAAAAGCATGGATTTTGGGTTCATATCACTTGTCTTATTGCAAAAAAGTCTAGTCCTTTTTACAACCACTACATCCTACTATTCATTCAGTGTAGTGCAATTTCCAAAGTGCCACTACATCCTATGTGCAACTCTAATTCAGAGCTAAATGAAGTCAATGCCAGGAGGTGAAACCCTAGGTCAAAGCTTCCCTAAAGAATTTATAGGAGGTGATGAAGTCCCCCTCACAAGCCAAGTTTGCATAAAAATAAAGAAAGGATGAAAGTAAAAAGACTTTAGGGTTATTTTCAAGGTCACCCAACTTTGACCAGTTAATAGGGAGTACTTTAGATGACATTCTTTCTAAGCCTTGACTAGGCAATTTTTAATAGGAATGGCACTTTTGATTCTAAGGGTTCCCTAAAGGGGACAAATGGAAGAGTATACACACAACATTCCTCTTTTTTCTAGACAAAATATAATTAAATAACTATTTCAAATAAAAATTGATAAGTGTGTTAAAGTTTAAGCCCAAATGAAAGATTTGGTGGTGTTCATTTGACCCCTTGGTCTTAAGATTGTGAAATTTGAAAACATTCATCTAAGCATCAAAAAATTTCATTAAAGACCAAAATAAAGTTTCTAATTAATTTTTAAACATGCAAAAGGTGATTTAAAACCTGTTTTTAGAAAATGTCAAGCTTGGTTCTGTAGCAAGAATGTTAGCATGTGCTTTAGCTTTGAAGCTCTTTTTGGTTTGAAATAATAAACTTTAGAAAAAGAGATCTTAGGTCTGTGTTTTAAGAAAAACATAGTGATTGACATCGGTTTCTATAACTGATGATGGTGACATTTTCTAATCAATGTCAATTATCCAATCCACATCGGTTATACCAATGTGACTAATGATAGGTATACAATCGATGTTAGTTTTACTAACCAATATTGGTTAAGATATGCAACTAATGTTGGTCTTACCTGCCAACATTGGTTACTATGTAAAACCATGGCAAAATAAAATTAGAAAATCAATTTGTAAGAGTTTTAAGGGTCCAAATAAATATTTTAAAGTTGAAAAATAATCTTCTTCAAGTGTGAGATGCATCTAGTCCCACCAGCCATGCCATTATGTGATCTAGGAATTTGACTCAAGAGAGGATGGTTAGTATCATGTTAGTTCCAAAATGAAAACAAAATGAAAGAAACAATCTAATAACATAACATCTCTAGGCCTAGACTCTAGGGAGAGCTTAGTTAACAAAAACAAATGATAAACACAACTAAAAAGTAAGGAATAAAGCACAACAATTATTTCACCTTACTTGGATGCTCCAAATGCCTTTGTAGTAGTGGCTTGTTCAATTTTGTGCTCATGAAGTCCTTAGCAATAGAAGCTTAGCTACCTCCATCTCTCCTTCTCACCTTGGGCTTGTGGCTTGGCTTGGCTTGGAATCAATTTGGCATGGTAACACTAGCTTCAAGAAGATTTTAGAACCAATATTGCATTATAACTCTACATTATCAAGTCTTAGAAATGATGTGGTAAGGCCTCCTATTTATAGATTTTGTAAATGTCTAGAATCAATCTAAACCATCCATCCTGAGATTGAGATGTGTGGTTAAGGATTAATTCAATTTTTGGAATAAAAATTATAATTATCCTCATCATGACATTAGAAGAAGGGGAAATTAATAGCCATGGAGGGCATCATGGAAGGCATTAATGAGGCATGGAGGGTATGAGTCCTGATATTATCGCATTTATGGCCTAGAGATGTCTTCCCAAGAAATGAGGTCACTTGATGATGTAGATATTCAATATTCATTTCCAAAACAAATTATTCAACAAGTTTCCATGTAATTATTAATTAGGCCTTGATTTGGGTTAATAGCTCTTAAGCATGATTAAGCACTTTATGTATAAATTACCCAAACTGATCAGAGTGCCTTGTTATTGGTCCAAAATTTGACTGGATTGGAATTAGAAGCCACTGTTAGATGCATTAGAACTGTATTCCCATTTAGGATGTTACCAGCACAAAATAACAAAGGCCAATGTATTATGTAAGAGATTTGAAAGGAAAGAGTAATCTAGAGCATGTACGTATAAAATTGGCATTTTGACTCAGAATGATCTAATCAAAATTAGCTAGCCCATAAATTACATTACCTCATTTAGGGATACCCTGGCCAAAATTGACATTTGAATATGTTAGTTTCACATCATTTAACATGTTTTAGTATTTTTAGGCCAAATTATGTGTTCTGGGTGGAAATTAGTTAAAGCTTGATTAGAGGTTAACAATGGCCAATTTTAGGTGTCTATAAATAGAGTCCTTTTAATGTGCATAGAATCAGATCAGGTGAGTAGAATCATTTGAGAATTCCACAATGACCCTATAGGAGGCCATTATTCACCCAAGACCACTATTTCAAAACTCATGTGAGTTAGTATTATTGACCAAATATGTTCACACATATGTGTAAAGTTGAAATAAATTTTCCTTCTTTGCAGATAAATAGAGGTTGGTGGCCTTACCATTGCACCCAATACAAGATGATTAACCCTTTGTGTAATGGGGCCTAGATTTCATAGGCATGATGAATCTACTATCAAGTCATGGGCATAAATGGATCCTCTTGTCCACATACTATTTCATGAGATAGACAAAAGTAGTATCACTCAAAAAGGATACTGAGACATCCATCCTAAGCTTCTACGAAGGCATCATAACAATATTTGGTGTTCCATCCACCATTATATTTGATAATGCATTGGCTTTCCTTAGAACTAGGATTATTGAATAGGCCATCAAATATAACATCTATTTGAGTACCTCATAAAATTATTACCCTCAGGTTAATGGTTTGGTTGAGTACATGAATAAGAATTTGATTCATATTATAAAGAGGATCATGGAAGAGAATTAGTGAGCTTGACATACTAATCTCAAGGCTTCCCTTTTGGCTGATCGAATCACACCCAAAAGGTGTTGATAAATTCACCCTTTATGTTAGTTTATGGAAGAGAGGCTAGATTGCCTACATCTCTCGAGATGACTTCATTGAAACTCACCCATTAGTTGGATTTACTCGAAAGTGATCCCTTCATAGTAAAATTAGAAAAGCTAATAGAGATCAAAGAGACTAAGGTGTAAGTTATGCACACCTTGAAACTCTAATAGGCCCAACTAAAGAGGAATTTTGATAAAAGTGCCATTGATAGATTTTTACAAGGAGATTTAGTGATCAAATGGGATGTAGACAAAGAAAATATATAAGGTATACTAATTTAGATGTGGTGTGGAGTGGTTCATATACCATAACCAACTTCAAACAAGCCAACACTTTCTAACTTGCTAGACTAAATGGATAAGAACTACATATCCCACTCAATGGGATCCATCTCAAGAGCTATCTCCAATGATTCTTTTATAATTTGTAAAAAAGTAGATATATGTTTTATTTTCCCTAAGGGCATTTTACACCTTATTTTAGGATAGTTTTATTTCCTCTAAGAGCTTATGCACATTATTTATCTTAGATTATATCTCTTTACTCTAATCATATTTGGCACAACTTTTTGATTTTTATATGAGGATCTTAGTTCATTCTAAATCCATGGATACATATCCAATACATTTGTAGACAAAAGGAATAAAATTTTCAACAAATCTCTACCCAATGGATTACTTTAAAGGCTACTAAATTCTCTCTTAGTAGGAAAATGACCCATAGAGGTTGTCAAAAGTGTTGACTTTCTAAATCACCCCTAGCTTGTGTGAAACTTAAAAAATTCCTATAGAGGGTTTGCATGCATGTAAGTATCAAGTTATTTAAAGGAAAATGTGCACAGATGTTTCTCAACCATTCTTGCATATAATGTAGGCATCATAGATCCATGAATTGACTAAGTGTCGACTTGAATTCACAAGGAGTTTCTAATGCACACCCCATGTTGGATCCATCCATAATACAAATTTAATTGGTGTGTAGGTTCAAATTCTTAAAGCTATTGGTATTTTGATTGTGAAATATTATTCAAAATATTGATTATGCCTCCATGATAAAGTCTCACACCAATTCATAGAATCCCATTTTTAGGCTCTCATAAATTACAGATTGTGATCTATGTTACGTACATGGTACTTTATAGACTAATGTGGACCCTAGTATAAATAAAATACTTGAGAAGATTATTTAAAGGAGACTAGGCATAAACATGTTATAATTCAAGCACCCCTATAAAAGGCACGTACCTCTACACCCTTCATATATTCATGACTTATTCCATAGTATAACTATGTATCTCTTAGTCCACAAATGTCCCCAAAAGGATTAATGTAACAATTCTAGTTAGGTATACAAAAGTGATGTGTTAGTTGAAGGGAGAACCATGTAGTGATTTCTAAGTGGCAACAAATTATAAATAGGTAGTTTGAAAAAGTATTTGGGAAATGTTTGAGGCCTTTTCAAAACAAGTAAATGCAAAAGCAACTATAAAATTTTAGAACATGATCATAAACTACCCCTATGACTATTCCAAATATATTTCACTCTTAGACATGCACATAGATCTATAATAATCCTAACAGAAAATACTAGATTTGGATCATTAGGTAAAATTTAAGAAGCATGGACATAGTGTCAAAATAAAATTAAAAGAATATATATTCCACCCCAAGGGGTTAATTAACTATAAACATCTTGATCTATTATAAAATCCTTTTTCTTAATTGTAAGAAGGGTTGACACATTTTTGTTAACCTCAAGCTATCAAATTTTTCCCTCCAAGAACACTTCTATTAGTTGAACTTTGCATGTTAATGAGAATTAATTTCACCTCCCTTTATTCTTCTTACACTTTTTATTATATTTGTGTTTGTTTATTTTTGTTTATGGGTAATGTCTTCCCCTCTCATCATTGTCCATTCCTAGCACATTTGTGTGGAACTTTGAACTCAATTACATGTCATGTTATTTACACATAGGGGTCTATGTATACATTATCTATGGATTATTTTTAATCCTTCTTAGTGTTACATTGAATTCTTGTGCCTCTACATGAAACATTTATGCATTTGGGGTGTCCTTGGTGGAGTTCATGTGATAAAATATTATTATCAAATATTTTTATTATATCTATAGTAGTAAGAGCACTCAACCTATTCTTGGTGTATCACCTTTTATTTTCCAAAAAATTCTTACCTTCTCCCTCCTTTTTACCTTTACAATATTAGGTTTAGATTAATATTATATTTACCTTTCTAATCTTTAGGTTTGTGCACTAGTTATAAACTAGGTGCACTTATAATAGAAAGAATATGGCCTATGGAGGCTCATCCCATAGAGTGCAAGGTTCTCACACCTTGGTGATGTTACCATCATTGAGATGAGAAAACCATTGCTTCATGTGCAAAGGTGAGTGATAACACTTTCATACCCAATGCCAAACACTCTTACACCCTATGTAAGGCATTCACACTCTTCACTCTACTGCAAAACCTCTTTTACTATAGACCATCCATGGGTGCATATTTTGAATGACAACAATATCATGATCAAAGAAGCAAATTCCCTTAATGTCCACATGACATGATTAGAGGGAAGATTCAACATTAAAAAGTGAATAGATCATATATCTATATATTCCTGAATCATATAATCAAAATATTCATGAAACACACACACACACAGATATATATATATATATATATATATAATATGTGTGTGTGTGTATATATGTGTGTGTGTGTGTGTGTATACATATATATATGTATATATATGTATGTATATATATATGTGTGTGTGTGTGTGTGTGTGTGTATCAACAGGGAATTGACAACATATATGCGAAGGAGTTAATATAAAATTAAAATACTAAAAATATTCTTAGATTTTTGAAGTTTTTTTGGTATTTTTGGAATATTTAGAAATTATATAAGATACCAAATGATTTCACATTGGGTCAAGAAAAATTTCAACCCTAAAACCTATAATTTATAATCTAATTAAAGGGGTATAGAAAGCCTAGGGCCTAGGGATGGTAGATTATCTCTAAAGTAGGCCAATTCATTTTCAAACTTAGATAAATATATAATGAATTTATTATGTTGATATATGATAAAATATTAAGTATAGTTATGTTATATATTGAAATAATAATGAAAATAAGATATTTAGCTAGTTTTGATGCTAATATAGATCTGGACCTATACCAAGAAAAAATAAGACTAGAAATGGATTCTGGATCAGTCATCAAAATCTAGAATAAACACTTATGTGGCCTTGACCACTTGAATTGACATCAGATGATTGCATCAAATTTTTTATTTAACTTAGACAAAAGTGTCCTATAAAAAATAATTACTATTTTTAGATATGACTACCTAGAATATTTTGGGTTCTAAGGTTCCTTCACTTTGGTGTTCTCAGATATTGATCGGGTCTATCTCTCATTGTTAATTAGAAAAACCCTAGTTATTAATCTTCATAGTGGATTTGGAAAAAAATGGGTTAGTGGGCACATAGTGTCAAGTTACCCCAAAGATCCCTCTTTCAATTAGCACTATCTATATAGTCAATGCTCTAAAAAAACCTCAAACTTATGTAATTATTCCCTACATGTTGGCTTGTGTGTGTATAAAGATACAATATGTGATAATAAAGTACATAGAGTCACTTATCTTGTAACTTGGAAAACATGTCTCATGGGATGCTCCTTTAGTAATTAAGACCTATAAATGTGTTATCCTTATGATTGATATTGAAATAAGACAAAATAAGTATTTCTCACTCGAGTGCTTGATTGAATGCCTTTTATAAGTTACCTTGTGAGATTTTTGGTCTGTGCTAGGTTAGAAATGGATGAGGATTGATCACGTATTTATACTAATAGTTATAGATAATATATCTAATTAAATTAAAGAGGTTGAATATATGAATATGTTTCATTTATAAATCGGATGACTTTAGGGAACTAGACACTTAGGTTAGGATTGGATAATAACATCGGCATCATTGTCTGACTACGATGCAAGTGTTTAGGTAGTTAGAAAACATGCATAAGTATTAAAGTTGTAGAAAGATAAGATAAAAAAATTTAGCATTTTGAGCCTGATAAAAGGTTTGAGTCATTAAAATAACATTGGTTGGATTAAGAGATAATAAATTTAGCACAAATAGATAGTGTATGAAATAATTTTGGTAGTGAGAAGGTCTATAAGCTAAAGTTACATCCATGATATGTATTTGTCAAGTGTATAAGATTGAGGTAATATATAATTTATAAATAGTGTAGAGTTCAACTAAATTTTTGATTTCGAGACACTAGAGATAAATTTGATTATTCTTTATTGGATTTGATTTAATGCTTATAGATAATTTATCTTTGACCTTGAGGCTTGAAAATTATTTTCACCTTATAAAAAATATTTGCTTGGTTTGTAATTTATTATTTCTCTATTTTTTTCATATAAACTATGTTTTGATAATTTTAAAACTCAATAGAGTCATCAATTTAGGAAAAGTGGTAATCATTTTAACCTAAACTATGGTGTGTGGTGTAATACATACTCAATCCATTAGATAACACTATATATGTATTTTATATTCCATGTACCTCACAATATATCAAAAATGTGTAGGGTTTTGGTTTTGGCCATATGAAGCCTTTGATTATTTCTTCTTATAGTGCATCAATAAGAGATTAGCAATAGGAATTTACTCTAAATGTACCCCATGATACATGGTAGTGTGGATATAAGAATAGTGTAATATTTTATAGTGTGTTAACTACTTATGATTGGGATTAGTATATTTGAGAGCCTACAATGCAAACACACCTTGTCTAGTTGCACCCATTTATGATTATCATAATGAATGCACTTATGATCATAATTCTAAAAATTTCTTTACTTTCCACATTAGTCAATAATATTATTTTAGTAGATATTATAATGATTATGAAAATAAATTTGAATTGTACAATAGCAAATAATACAGTGAAGAGGAAAATGAGATTAAAAAATATAAAGTGGAAGAAAAAGAGAATACTAATAATGAACATCTTATCTCCCCTAATCTCTCACAATGATCAAAATGTCAAAAATAAATAGTTGGTGTATCTTATTTACCTTTTAATTTTTATATTATATTACACTATGATAATTAATAGAAGTTACAAAATATTAACTCTTGAATATAAATAAAAGTAACATTAATGAATGTATTAGTCCCCCTCTCTCTAGGAAAGTTAGATGATGTAAATACATATGATATCCTACATTTTCCTCAAGACATAGTTAGTGATATACAAAAATATGATAATATCTCTCCTCCCATGAGAGTAACAAATAATTTTATAAATTTCTCTCTATCTCCTTAAATATTACAAGATGCCAATGAATCTAAATTAAAAATACAAAGTGAAATTATAACTTTAGATATACAAAGAAATGATAATGACATATTATGTTATGATTCTCAAGATAATCTCCATTTAAAAATTCAAATTGAGACTTATGATAACACCAATTATGAATATTCTCCTTTATCTCCTAATTGACTAGAATAAAATAAAGATAATTGTCATGTTTCTGATTTTATGAAAATCCAAAAGGATAAGGTAGACTATGATTCCCAAGTTTTTATTGATTTTACTAAGCCATTTAATGACATCTATTATGATTCAATTATACCAATGTTTAAAATTGATGATCAATATAAATACATAAGTGATACTTTAAAAACCACTATTATTCTTGATAGTCATATTGTATCCATTATTCATGATATTTTGACATCCAAAATCAAGTCCTTGATTTCATTCTACAAACTAGATCATGTTGTGTGAATATCAATGATAATTTTAACCTAGGAAAACCCATTACACATGATGTATATGAGCATCCATATCCAAAAATATTTTTTATGCCTACCCTACCATTTTTTATGGTTATAGATATATTTTTACTCATTTCACTTAATATACCCTTTATTTTTAATAATGAGAGAATGATGGATGTATTTTACTCAGTTTTTCACAAAACACTCACAAGAGATTATTAAAAATGGTTTTATTGTTTACCTATTGGATATTTATCTAACTTAAAAAAATTATAAGATGAATTATTATCTCATTATAATAACCATGAGTTACATATAAAAATTTCACAAGGCCATGGTGAGCTCATTTAAGATTACATATTGTGGTTTAAAAATACTTTTCACTCTCTAGCTTTTCAACCTCATATTTTCAAAACAAATTTATATTTAGTAGATCTTAATTATCTCCACTCAAATAAATATCCATGTATAAAATTTACACTTCTTTTGAGAACTTATATATTCATGTGTTCAAATATGTATTAGATATAAATTCTAGAACATAAAAGGTTACTGAATCAAAATCATCTTCACACAACAAATAAATTATAGTATATAGGTTAATAAAATTCAAGTCACTCAAAATATAGATGAGTCACTCAAGATGATTCCTCTCAAAGAATACAAAGTAAATGTATTGAATAAGTAGAAGAAACAAATTATAATACACCATATAAAGTCAATAAACCTACTTACATTATGAAGCAATAACTATAATTTGATAGACTTAGAGATCAACCACATGGTACTCTACATACATTGTTAAATGAGAAGTTAATCATCTTACTTCTTAAATAATTTTAACCTCCTGATCACCTTGAATACATAAAATGAAATATATTTTTCAACTATCATGGTGTTAATTAACTTTGAGATAATGATTATTATGTAATAAACTAAAAAATTACACAACTTGATGATAAATATATTATTATAGTTCAAAGCAATATAATCAACAATAAAGATACAAAGATCCATGACAATAACACATCAAAAATTATGCAAACATGAATACCAAACCAAATCATTTACATATAGATAGGGAATATGAACATGTCATGCAAAATTCAAAAATGACACAAGCACATCAATAACATCAACTAAAATTTCCACAAATAATTAATACATATACAAATAAATAGATTCATTATCTTAAGAAAACTATGAATAACAATCATTATTGTGCAAAATTTATATTTCCATCTAAATTGTTAGCTCATTTTGTAGTTTGAAATTAAATTATGTACAAACATGTGTCTAAAATATAAAAAACACACTTCATTTACAAATAACATAATCAAATATATCAAAAATTTAAATACTAAATATCATTAAGAGCTAAACTATCAAATTAAAATAAAAACCTCAAAAACATGTATAATATAAAAGCTCCACATGAGTTAAATATAAGAAAAAAAAGTATTAAAGACCATTTATAATAAATGTTTTTCAAAAACAAAAAAAATAAATATCATTCTATATGTAATAACCTAAAATTGGTATTTAAGTGGTATGAGTGCTACTTGAGACAAACTATTACTATCTTAGGCTTGGATAGGTTATAGATCCTTTGATCATACTTTTCCAACATTTGTGTAGACCACATGTATCCCTAGTTAGTTTAAATGTAGTCTTAGACCCTCATTTCCCAATCTTAGCTCTTCATTCTTAGTAGCCTACTAGCTAGACATTAGCACCACATTAAGGACACTAGATCCATATGGCACTAGTGTCCTAAAAAATTATTTAATGTCCTTTACCTTATCTTACCTAAATGATTATAGTTTCAAAAGTAAAACCCTCCTAAACTTAGCCTAAACATCTTTTATTTTAAGCACAAGCCATAAAACACTATAAATACATGATTTTTATACCTCTATCAACTAGCAGGATATAAAATGAAAAATACCTAGTCAAACATGAAATAATTGATTAAAATCAAGGATATTAATCCTTATTCTTACATACTTCTACATACTACCATCTAGAACTTCCCTAAGTTCAAATTTTCTAGATTTCTAATCTCAAACACACTCATGGAATTCAAGACCACTATCAGTCTATCATCACTTGAACTTGCATCATAACATAGGTGGGGATAACTACATTAGGCATGATCCCTCCTTAGAGTATTGGTATGTAGGAAATTATCCTCATAATTAGGTGTTGAGGTTGTCCAACTTATCTTAGTAACAAACCCACTTTTCAGCTCATGTCTTACTTATAAAGAAGATTAGGTTTTGCATCATAAATTGGCTATTATATGCATAATAAAGAGTCTTAAGGTTTATATGCATAGAAATAGAACCAAAAAGCACATTCATAAGTGCACCCAAAATTTTATATCAGTCCTACATAGAGGACACTAGTACAAATTTTAAGACACTAGAGCCACATGGCACTAATATCCAAACATAGCACTATATCCAAGAGCAGTTCTAAGATAAGAATTTGGTTAATGAAAATTACACCTATTTGTATCTTAGTTTTCAGCACTTGGATCTTCTATATTAGGTTTTTTCTAGATAATTCTTTATTACATATATTTGTTACAATTTTTAAAAAGTCAAAGCTAGTCAAAATTTCTAACAAATCAGTGGTTATTTTTATGCATATTATTTCAATAATTTAAAATACCCAACCATTTATTAAAATATAGGATTTACATTTTCTAAAACCTAAAAGGTTAAAACACTATAATGGTCTCATCACCCTATACATCTCCACTTCCCTTTACTCAAAAATGACTATGCAAAGATGAATATCCACTATTAACTATTTATGGCATCGATTGAGATTAAATATTCCATTCAAGGTCTTATTAGATGTTACCTCACACATATAATTAAATATAGTTACACTAAACTCTATGTACTCCTGAAATAATTTTTAGTTAAGATATGTTGGTGGAGTAATAAGGGCCTTTAATGTCTCATGAGCTTTGCCCTTAGTTGATCATGCTACAAAAATAATTGAATCTCTCTTAATGATTACATCATCATGATATATTGTTGAGAGAATTTAGGAAAAAACAACCATGGATACTTGATAAAAATAATAGGGGCATACTCACTCATAATATGTTTATCATTCTTTGACAATTCACTAGGGACCACCTCACTAAGAACATGTCGTGTGAGAACTTAGAGGAATGTCTCTATGATTATTGGCAAAAATTCATCATTTTAAAAATATATGAATACGTGAAATCAATACCAATTTTATTAAAATAAATGCATATATATACAAATTTGAGGGTTATATTTTATTGTACCACTTGAATTTGTTACACCATTTGTCATAAAAGCATCATCTAACACAACATGAAATAAAATAGACCACATATGGGTCAAAAACCATCATGTATAAGATGGTGGGAAACCAACATCATCAATATCTAGTGTCTAAATCATCCATTCAACATATACAAATGGGATAAGATACAAGTCTACAATAATCAATTGATCCATATCCTAATCCTACAATGAAGACCTCACAGATCATCTACACACATATGATACTATGGGGACATCTTATGGGATATTAAATTATCTTGTAATGTGTTCAAAATAGAAGTTATTTTACACCTCATGCCATTGATCATGAAACCAATAACTATAATTAATGCATCTCAACTCTTATCCTCATGTCACCATATATAACCCTTGTAAGGCCACCACATGATATTTATAGTAGATAAGTGATAAAATATGAGACAACACTCCATCATCCCATCTCTCATAAATTTGGCTATCCCAACCCATTTATCTAAATATATATGAGTATGAGTCCATTTACCATGAGACATTTTAAATGGCTAGATAATTATAATACTCTTATAGGACCAACAATGTAAAAGTGTGGTTGATCCTATACCTCCTTCAAAACCCTCTGAGGTAAACATATACAAATCCATGTACAAATGGGTAAACTATTTAACCCTAAAATGTATGTTAGGGAATCTAGGCTTAAAAGGGTAAAGATAGCTTAGGGCACAAGTATGGTAGACTATCTCTAAAGTAGGCTAATCAATTTCCAAACTTAGATAAACATATACTAAATTTATTATAGTTATATTTTTTTAAAATATAAAGCACATTTATTCTATATATTGCAATGATAATGAATACATGATACTTAGTTGGCTCATATGTTAGTAAAAATTTAGATTTGGAATAGGTAGAAATTAGAGTGGGTCTAGATCCTAGATTAGTCATCTAATTTTTTAATTTGTACCTCTATAGTTTTAGACATGTGTGTCAACCTAGGATGATTACATTAATAGAAAAATATAATTCATATGTAGGTGTCAAGTATAGAATACTTATTGAGACTATATTTGACCACCTAGATACTTTTAAATTCTATCACCTTTACTCTGATGCATTTAGATCTAGGTTATGGACTATAACTCCTTTATAAATTTTAAAAAAACCCTAATTATTCATATTCATAGTGGTTGTGGTAAATATGGGTTAATGGGAACACACTATAGATCTACCACAAAGACCCATCCATTAATGAGTGTTACCTACATATCCAATAATCCAAATAGGGAATCATACTTATGTAGTTATCCCATACATGTTTTCTAGTGTGTGAATCATGTAATGTGTGATAGGTAAGTAGAAAAGTGACCTAATTTGTATTTTTGAAAATGTGGTTCATGGAATGTTCTTTTAGTAATTCAAACATGTATATGTGTTGTCCCTATGAATGATATGTAAATAAGAGAAAATATGGAAGCTTTCGCTCACTTAAGTGTTTGATTAAGTGATTTCTAGTCTATGTTATGTGAGGATTGATATTATACTTATAACAATTCTTTTGGATAATATATCACATTAAATAACTCAGGCCAACCATAGGAATGCATTTCATTTACAAATTGGATGAATTTAGGGCACTAGATGTTTGTGTTAGAATAGGACATGTATACATATAATATTTTCGAACTTTATCAATTACCAATGATTTCTATCTTGTAGGAACCCATCAAGTCTTAATATATCTAAGTGCATGCCTTAAGGGGTGCATCAGAAAAGGGTTGGGTAGACTATTGGTGCTTTGTATGACTATTGTCCCTTTTTTATACTTGTTATCTCCACACTTATCTCCTAAAACCATTCCCCTAATCTTTACCTCATATTTTTCTCCCTCTTCCAATATTTTACCACCTTCATTACCCTTCCCTAACCTAAAATAATTTTTTTATAGTTTACATTTCATATTCATCCCCATTGACCTTGTATTCTCATTGACAAAACTCATTAGATGTTAGGTCATCCCTTGACTAACATAGTTTATGACCTAGTTTATTTTTATCAATTATGATACTAGGTCAACTAGGTAAACCTTATCAACCTAAAGTTTTAGAAGGGTTTAGGGTTAGATCTACCTATATAAACACATTAAGTTTTCCATTCTTAATGGAAGAAAAGAAGTAAGATATATTTTGCATATGCTTATCCACCATTCTACTTGAGGAGTAAGCTTAGGGTTTCATACTTTCTTTGAAGATACATATCTTGTCTTGTGGAGAATTATTTTGAATGTATTGATATATTATATATCCTAGAGTTTATTTATCCTTGTCATTTTTACATACCATAATAACCTCTTATGAATCACCTTGACCAAGAGAGAGATTGAGGCTTGATAGGTTCATCTTCGAAGGTAAGTACTCCTAAATTTATTCCTCTTTCGTAAGAGTAGATAAATAAACATTTGTACTTTTATTCAATGCATTATGATTCTATATAAATTGACATGAGTATGAGACTTGTTCGACTTTATTCCTAAACACTTGTTTCCATAGAATAATATTAGACCAGTCAACTCTTCTCTATACTATTTGTATATAGTGTCATTTGAATTGACTTTGTACTATTCTAAATTTGGCATTAACAACTATTTTCTAGTAATAAAATCACACTTTCATTTTTAGCTATTTTTATGCTTAGAGTAACTCACATAGTCTAAATAAGTGTTCTTTTCAAATTACCATTTAGTTACATAGTTTTATTTTTGGCACACACTACCAAATCACACAATATTCAAAACACATTTAACACTTGTCTTCCCAATGCCTACCTACTTGGATTTCATCACCAAGTGGGAAGCTAACTTGGTTTTTTGGCCAAGAATAATAACATGGCTAATGGTATATATTATCAAAGAACCCAACATGATTATCACTATAGGATTATGAAGTGAAAAGGTAGGCCCTAATACCAAGCTAGTACAATTGCCAACATAGATCCCTTTTAACCAAAACATCTTTTATCCATACATAAATTGTTTTTTAGTTCTTCATTTTGAGACTACTTGTTATCACAGTTAAACAACACTTTATACTAAGCTAATAACACTTAGGATGATCACTTAGTTACCATTTAATTTTAAGTTGATTATTTACTCTCTAATCATTATGTATTGTATTGCAAAAACTTATATTGGCCAGTGTTTTTGAAAGGTTTTGTGTTGTGTGCCCCAATTGGATCACTCACATTGATCCAATTATTTGTGTGTTTGATTCCATTTCTTTCTTCAAATATATTACAAAATTTTTACCTATTGTTTTACAATCTCATTCTATTTGGTACAGTCTCTTATAGACTATATTTACCCTATCATTAGTACATAGTCAACTTGTATGACTATGTATCCCTTTCTGCCTATTTTGTCTCCTAGTCTATAATACAAAGTTGATCTTTATGAATTTGTATCCTTATTTTCTAGTCAAGTTATTATACCAAATTGTTGGTTTGACCTTATACCCTTATCAACTTAGTTTCATACCCTATCTGCAATACATAGATGACCTGTATGGCTATATACCCTTATCTACCTCTTGGATTATATAACACAGTTGACCTAGTTAACTTTATATCCTTTCTACCTTTTTGCCTTTGCATTATCTTAGTATTCATTAATATTTCTCCCTCAATATGAACTTCTTATTTGAAGATAACACTGATTTAAATTCAACATACATGATGAGCTTTACCAACCCTAATAGGTTCTCCCATAAGTAGCTCAGAAATCCTACCCTAGATGAAAGTAATGTGCATATATTCCCTCAAACTATAAACTATGAGACCCCTCCTCATTCCTATTTAATTTACAACCCTCTCTTCACCTTATAAGATCAACCTAAATTAGAGTATACTTTGGAAATGCTCTTCTTCATAAATGAATATCCTCAACATCAAGGAAAATATTCTTCTACTATTTACCATCTCATGATAAGTGGTCAAACTGAGGATCTCCATTCACCTTATCCCACATTCTCACATGATTTGGGGACACTAGATTCTTTGCTTCTAAACCTCTTCCTTCTCTTTTGAACCCTTCTCATAATATGACATCTTCCTCTCTGATTTCTTCGACCTCCATGCCTAGTATATATACTAACATGGAAATTTATACATCTAGTGGGCCCCTTCTAAGACCTAGTATTCTCAATGTCAGGATCTAGGAAGCACAATTGATTACCAAGCATCTAAACATGCAAAATTATACCAAAAGTAACAAGTAACTAGAATTCAGAAATAACATAGAATATGAGAGACAATACCCAATTGTATTAATACTCTTCCAGAAGGAAATACAACAAAGAAGATGCCACAGTCTTCTTCCTTACACACCTCTAGGGCATAAATAGTAAATCTCTTTAAGAGCTCACTCTCTCTCTTATGGTTCCAACACACAACTCAAACACAGAGTTGGTGTTCACCTCCAACCAGTCAGTATCCACTACTGCCAGTACCACCAATCAGTATCACTACTACCAGTACACAAGTGCTCCATGCACTCCACAAGTGCTCCATGCACTCCAAGTAGATCTCCCTGATCTTGCACCTTGTTGTGTTGCCCATCTCCTTTGACCTTGCTATCTTGCAAATCAATGATCTTACTTACCATGTAGATCTCCAAACGTGGCCTTGCACACCTACTGACCAAGATCCTACATACATGAAGAATCCTTCTAATTCTCCAAACCAACACCC
Source organism: Torreya grandis (assembly GCA_037957365.1). Classification (NCBI taxonomy): domain Eukaryota; kingdom Viridiplantae; phylum Streptophyta; class Pinopsida; order Cupressales; family Taxaceae; genus Torreya; species Torreya grandis. Next base: position 1,396,192 of record JARHVA010004078.1, on the reverse strand, counting down.
ACACTTGGCATTGTGGCACTAGGAGGAACACACCTTGCTCTCTTCACTCTAAAAGAGCTAATTTTTGCTCTCTTACTCTCTAGCACACTTTTACAATATAGCCCATGAGTCTATTTTATATATCCCATGCAAACAATAATTAGACATCTAATTACAATAATTAGATCCATAGCTTCAAGTCTATAACTGGCCTTCTACATGCAAACAATCGATTCATTAACTAACTATTTGTGAATTGGCAGTTCTAGAACCACACAGGAGACCGATGTCAGTCCCTGTCTGGCTAGAGATGACTGACATTGGCCGATATCTGACCAATGTCAATTGCCTTTCCCAATGTATATGATCGACATCGGCTAATCAGACTAACGTCGGTTGCTCTGCAACTCAGCAACCTCTCAACAACCTCTTCCATGTCTACATTAGTGAATCTTTTAGCTCCACAACCTAACAATCTCCCACTTGGAGATAAATAGCTGCACTGTACCTATACCTATACACCATCTAATCTATTTCCTGGCTTGTATCCCTCTTCAAGCTCAATCCTGAAGACCAACCACCACACATCTTGTGGTGCAACCCTTATCATCTAAGTAACCTACCACATCTACATCTACAAACCCATGTAGAAAAAAAACTTGACCCTGTATAGCACGTGCACCTACTACTGATCCCTCTCAGATACTTGAGAATCCACTTAACTGCCCTCCAGTGCTTCGTTCCCAGATTGACTACAAACTTTTTGATAGCACCCATTGCTTGGGCAAACTCAGGGAGTACACATGTACTCAACCTCATCATGTGATTGGGGACCCTATTCTATGAATTGTCCATCCATAGGTGTGCTACCCTATTTTGCATCCTGCACTACCTTTACATAATCATCTTGTGACAACATCAACTTGTGATTTCCCTATCTCTAGGATTACTCATGCCAAATAATTTCACTGCTCCCAAATCCTTCATGGCATACCACTGAACAAACCTTACCTTTAGCTCAGCAAAACCCTGCATGTCTGAACCTTTAGCTAGCATATCACCAACATACAGTAATAGGATAATGTCATGACCATCATCCACCTAGTAAGACAAACACAATGGTTACACTGACATTGACTAAAGCCTTGCTTTGTCATCCACCTATCAAAACCTGTACCATTATCCTACTTCTTCCTCAAGACCATATGACTTGGCCTTCCATCTCATGTGTCCATTCTCTCTATTCTTTAACTAAGGTATCCATTCATCTTTCAGTTCTTTTCATACCAGCTGGCAACCCTACCAAATCTCTCGTTTGGTTCTGCATCTTGTTCATGCCATGCTCCCACTGTTTGCTAGATCCTTCCTGCTCTACAGTGAGCAACGAGTATAAAGAAGAGGAATAATTAATTTGAGGCTTAGTTACCCTTTTAGTCCTCCATATGGGTGTTTGGGACTCCTTGACAGCTTGTTGTATGCCCAAAATCTATTCCAGTGATTGACCTCAGTCACCACATAGTCTACATCTAATCGACATCAGTTCCATGTGACTGTCCAAGTCGCTGACACCATTTATCCTACCAACATCAGTCTCCACCTACGTAACACCACCGACTTCTCTAGTCTACACATGACTGATGTTGGTACCTATCTGTTCGATGTCAGTTACCCCTGACTGATGCTGGTACTTGTGTTAACCTATGAGTGATGACTTTTTACCCATGAGCTTTCTTTGAATCATACCCATGTCCAAACTAACCTACTCAAAAGTATCCAGCCCCATCCACTGATCTCTATCCATCATCTCCTCCAAGAACACCAAGGCTTTCCAGTTTTTAATTTTGTCAAATACATCAAACTTCCTTTTCCTACAATAAATCCAATCCTTTCTTGTAACATCCCCCTGCTCACAGAAATCTCGGTATATGCTCTTCGAAGTTGATCTCTTACCATTTGAGTTAATAACATCCATTCCCTTCTCACTTATGTGACCAAGCCTATAAAGCCACACCTATGCAACAGAAGTGGAATCAATAATACAAGCAAGTAGATAAAGAGTACCTACTTTCTTACCACATGCTAAATCAAGTGCATCCTTGGTAACATTCCAAGAATCCACTGTGAGAGTTCCTGTGCATCTTTCATCACCCAACTTTCCTAAAGAAATTAGCCGCATGTTCAAGACTAAGACCTACATGACCTCCTTCAACACCCATGTGTTGGCCATCTACAATTTTAGCCGCACTTCCCCTTTGCCAATACTATGACAAGGCTCACCAACCCCTCTATTTGGGGATGCATGGAAAGAGGCAACATAATCTATAAAACAAGATTCTACTTTATCCAAGGAACATCCCAGAGCATCTTGTGCAACAACACCTGCAACATCTACTTCTTTAGTTCCTTCATGCTGATCTACTACCAACCAACAATCTTCCTTTACCTGCTCTTTCTTTCCATAACACAGTAATTGACCATTCATGCTTTTCAATTCCTCCATTCTTAGTGTACTTTCTTCTGCCACTGCTATACTCCCACTCAATCAAAAACCCCTGAGAGTGACCTATAACCAAACACAAACCTGCTCCCTGCAACCTTAGCTCTGATACCACTGGTCAGGATCTAGGAAGCACAATTGATTACCAAGCATCTAAACATGCAAAATTATACCAAAAGTAACAAGTAACTAGATTTCATAAATAACACAGAATATGAGAGACAATACCCAATTGTATTAATACTCTTCCAAAAGGAAATATAACAAAGAAGATGCCACAGTCTTCTTCCTTACACACCTCTAGGGCATAAATAGTAAATCTCTTCAAAAGCTCACTCTCTCTCTTATGGTCCCAACACACAACTCAAACACAGAGTTGGTGTTCACCTCCAACCAGTCAGTATTCACTACTGCTAGTACCACCAGTCAGTATCACTACTACTAGTACACAAGTGCTCCATGCACTCCACAAGTGCTCCATGCATTCCAAGTAGATCTCCTTGATCTTGCACCTTGATGTGTTGCCCATCTCCTTTGACCTTGCTATCCTACAGATCAATGATCTTACTTACCATGTAGATCTCCAAACATGACCTTACACACCTGTTGACCAATATCCTACATACATGAAGAATCCTTTTGATTCTCTAAACTAGCACCCACACTTGGCACTGTGGCACTAGGAGGAACACACCTTGCTCTCTTCACTCTAAAGGAGCTAATTTTTTCTCTCTTACTCTCTAGCACACTTTTACGATATAGCCCATGAGTCTATTATATATATCCCATGAAAAAAATAATTAGAAATCTAATTACAATAATTAGATCTGTAGCTTCAAGTCTATAATTGGCCTTCTACATGCAGACAATCAGTTCATTAACTAACTATCTATGAATTGGCAGTTTTGGAACTGCACAGGAGACCGTCGGTCCCTGTCTAGCTAAAAATGACTGATGTCGGCCGATATTTGACCGATGTCAGTTGCCTTTCCCACTATATATGATCAATGTCGGTTGATCAGACTGACGTTGGTTGCTCTGCAACTCAGCAACCTCTAAACAACCTCCTCCATGTCTGCATTAGTGAAGCTTGTAGCTCCACAACCTAACACTCAATTACTCCATTAGTACATCATTTTATAGCTATGGTAATCATGCCTCTAATTATTCTTCTTCTCATCACTCTATTAGTGCATCTTTTGGCACACAAGCAAATCATGCTACTAGTGCCTCACCTATAATTCCTCTCAAGCCACTAATATCATACATGCTATAAATCATAGTGGTACCCAAGCCACTAATACCAATTTCAATCCTTCACATAATGAAAATAACACCATTTCAACCCATCAACTTCTCTTACAAACTCTTAATTAAATGAATGCTTTCCAAGATAATAATGCCAATAAAATGATGCAAATGCAAAATCATCTCATCCATCTTCAAAATCAACCTCAATAGGTTCCATGGGGAATGAATAACTAAAATTTCCCCCACCTCCCCTTAGGGATTTCCATGTTAATCTTATCCATTAACCTCCTCTTGTTAACAAAATAATCAAGCACCTTCAAAATGATCCTCTTACACCTCAAATTGCTAACATATATATGAGGTATCACCCCTACCATTATTTACAATGGGTTAACCGATCATAATCTCCACTTAAAAACATTTAGGAATCTATTCAAAGAATGGGTCAAGTTAAATACTTTGGTTGCTACCAAGATATTATCAAAAAATCTCTCTGATGATGATTTAGATTGTATAAATAACTCAAATCTCATTCTATCACTAGTTTGGAATATTTAGTTAATAATCTAGTCTAAGAGTTTTAAACTACTAACCTCCCTAAAAATACTTTGGTCCATTTTATTAATTATAACCAACTTGAGACAAAAACTACACAAGATTTCATCAAATGATGGAAGACCTTGTCTAACAAATGTAAAAACAATATGGTAGATGATAACATATTTCATCTATTTACCAATGCTCTTTATTCCAAGTTTCAATATCAAGTCTAAACTCTCTCTCCATTCACTCTGGAAGAGGACATTGACCAAGATAAGCACCAATATTTCCTCATGCATCAATTTGAGCCATCCAAACATTATATGGGTACTCGTATGTTAATCAAAAATAAAAATAATCATGCTAATAATGATGGTGTCACCAGTTCTTATGATACCATTCATATTATTCAAGTTATTTTTTCCAATCAGGCTTCAGAACAAGCTTCACCTCCCAACCACATCACTAATCCTCATTTATCTTTAACAAATAACATCAATGTTCATAAACCTTTATCCTTAGTGGAATTACAAAAGCATATACCAAGGCCTCTTCTACTTGATCTTGATCCCACTCATCCCATTAAATCCTTTTATGATCCCAATAAATTTTATTGGTTTCATGCTAGTTAGGGTCATTCTCATGTGACTTATAGGAAACTGCATAATTTGGCTATGGATTTCCTTCTCGGTCCCAATTTTGTTCATGAATCTAACATTCATAAACATCAACAAGATGATGACATTGCCTTCAAATCCCATGAACCACAAACTAAATATCAAGCTTTGAACCAAGATAATGTTCATTTTTTCAACTAAAAATGTCCTCTTCCAAATCACCAAGATAAAAAAATAAGGCTACTCCTACCAATAAAGTTGATAGTCTTATAGACCTAACTCCTAAAGAGAATGTGGTCAATATGATTAATATGAAAAGGGTGGTTACCTTCATTAATCCTCATCCCATCCACACTCCTCAATCATCTCATAGTTTTCATGTTATCTAAGAGTCTTCCCCAACTCACTTAATAGAGTTGGGGTAACAAGACCTTAAATACTTTGATGAACCAATTATAACACCTCCCTTGGATAACACTTCTCATACCATTTCTGCCACTCCTCCAAAATATTTACCAATCAATAATGATACTCAAAATTCTATTAACACTTATTAAAAATTATCTCAAACCAAACTTGCATCAACTACCCATCTTATCAAGATAATCAACAAACTTGTCCTCTAATTCAACCTCCCATGTCTTATCAACATAAATTCACATGCACTTCAGCTCCTCCTTCTGAGGACCTCCTTCAATACTATGTACCTATTTCAAATAGTCCCCTTATGGGTTATGATTAGTGAGATCCTATCATATAACTTACTAATCTCCCATCTCAAATCCCATTTATCAAACTATGCATATTTTTCCACATCATCGTAATCATCTTATGTAGATATTGTTAAAAATGAACATTCCTCATCTTCCCCTAGTAAGATGTGAATCCAACTTATTTAGATCAGAATATATCAAATTTTAACTAGAAAAAAAAGATGTCCACACATGTTGATGAAAATATAGACACTTCTCTTTCCCTCAAATTCCCCATTGCTTCTATGATCCCCAATGAGATTCTCATTTGTGTAAATGATCCTCCCCTTTTTATAAATATATAAATTGGTTATAACCAGGTTAAACATACCTTTATTGATGATGGTTTAGGCACTTGTGTTTCCTCACTCAATTTTATTAAAACCCTTATACATTCTAAATGTAATATTAAGTCAATATGCATCACACGTCAAGGCTATGACTAAAGGCAATGCCTCCCTTAGGATGTGGGTGGATCCCTATCACCATCCCACCTATCATTATTCAATTTAAGGTGATGATATTCAAATTTCCTCTATCCTATAACATTTTTATTGGTAGGCCATAGACTCATTGCATGAGAGTAGCCACCTCTTCCACTTGCCAATATGTCAAATTTACTAACAATGGAGTAATCTATAGGATTCAAGGTGACACTAAACCTTGAAATTTCAAAAAATTCCAAGAACATGCCCTTATTGAGCATTCCATTTTATGAATCTCAATGGTTTAACTTTCCTATCAACTCTACCTCAAGTTATAATGGTCACCCCAAAATCATCAAGAATATACTACTTAACATCCTAGATTCAGATGATGATGACCCTAACAAGATCAATCTCAAGATCAAAACCTTGGATCTCTCACCTCATCTCATTTACCACATTCCACCTTCTCTAAACATGTGTACCTATCAACCACCTCTTGATGATATACCCATTATATTAACTAAGACTTGACACTCCATTCATCACTCCACATCAAACAACAAAGTCATCCTTACCTATGCCATTGATCTTCATACACTGACTATGATGATGACTATACCTTAGATGATCTATTATTAGGATATTTTGTTTAGACCTAAGATGTTGATATTATTTTTTATCCTTCTTCTTTGTTTTAGTCTTTCCATACATCTCATGTCATTCCATCTTATATAATTCCTAGTTTTAGTATTTTCCCTCTTGTTCATAAGATAGATATGGTGTGCACACCTCTAATTTTAGAATAATCTCATATGAGTATGCTTATGGGTCATTTTGTGACTAGTCCCTATCACTTTGATAAATACCAAGACCCCTCTTGCTAACTTATCCCTAAGATGCTTGCGACTATCCTTCAGCCTTTTGTGCATCCCCTCCCTCCCTCAATTGAGCCCATTGCATATATTAATCTAACTCCTTCTCTAGATGAACCTCTTCCTATTTCAGCTCCTATTGATCCTTTAGTTGAACCTCTCCCAGTCTCTCCACCATCCCCACCTTCCCTTTGAGATGGTTTTCTCCCTTTACCATAGCTTTCTCCTTTTCCCACCAAATGGGCTGATCAACCATATTGTGATATTTATAAAGTTTCCAATCATTAGACTCAAGACTATTCATTACACCAACCTTCCTCAACTTCAATTTACACTCCCTCTATTATTACACCCATAAAGTCTACTAACAAGCATATTTGTTGATTCCATAACATAGATAATCATTCATCCACCCATTATATTAATCTATGGAAATATATTGACACCTTGCATCCCACTACTTAGCTCATAAATAAGGCTATAACTCCCCTAAAAATATTACCTAAATATCTTCCCAAATATGGAGAGGTATATTTTCTTACTCATCACACTGATCATTGTTGCATCCTTTAACAACATCTCAAGGATAACCTCATGAATATTCTTGCACCTACTACCCTTCCTAATAGATGTCTCCCTTAAAAGAAGGCTCCCTATTATTGCCCCATGGCTCCACTACTTTTGATCCCTTATTTACCTACCATTTCTCTACCTCTGATTCCCTCACCTATGGATCTTCCTTCACCAAAGGCCCCTTCTCAATCGATGACTCCTTTATTTGTGGCCCATTCTCCACTAATGGCCCCTTCATCTCCTATAGATTCTATTCCCATTACTTATCCTAAGCATCCTTTGCATGATATCCCTCATTATTATGATCTTTTAGGCATTCTTACATTTTATATTGAGGAGATTCGATGTGAAGTGTTTTCTCATCTTTCCCTAAATATCAATGAGACTTTGGACGCAGTTTGAGTTTAGATTCATAGATAATTATTAGATGTTATGGATAATGTTTGTGAAAAAATATACCAATATTTATGAACAAAATCATGGTGTTCTTTCATTTCTTTCTTCATTTAGGATTGGATGTGTGCTCCAAGTTTACATTTATCTATCTTATATCATTTTACATTGTGTCAAATTCTTATCTATCTTACATGATGAATTTTGTTTCACAGTACATGTTTCTTATGAATTATTTTTCATGATTAGATACTTTTTCTTCATGAGTTCCTTTTCTATGGCCATTTTATTCTATTTCATGATTGTTTGTTATTTTATCTCTCTAAAACACAGATAATTATTATTGTGAATTGGTTATAAAAACCTTGCTCCCTTTAGTCATTTATTATTTACCATGTGATTAGTTATAGAATAATTCATCTCATTATAATATCCTTTTACTGGTCCATTTTGGATCTTCCTTTATTCCCCTTATTTTATTTCACAAACTAAGCATTACACATTGTTGAAACTTGAGATAACATGTTGGTTCATAGTTAAGCCTAAGTGTTCTAGTCAGTCATGTCTTTATCTACTTAGCTTCCTTTAGATTAATCCTAATGCTAACTCATATCTATCACTTCATATCTCATGATTGGTCATTCCAAATCCATATAGAGGAGGAATCTTAAAATCTATAAACATTTAAATTCCAACTCATTTAAACACAATGATCTAAAGGGCAACATTCAAAATTTTCAAAAGTCAAATCACACTAAAAAGTGTGATTCTAAGCACATATCCTTTTTTAATAAAAGCTCAAACTTCACAGTTGGATTCATGATAGAGTTAAGATCCACTGGGGTGTGGTAGGTTAGTATATTAGAAAATGAGAATAAAAAATCTTTTAGTACTACCTGTTTTCTTGCATAAATACCTAATCTTCATAGTAGGTCTATTTTAATTTTGTTGTTCAAAATAAATAACATGATTTTATTTTAGTACCACACTTATTTACCTACATAACTTTGTGCCTATAGTGAACATGTATCCTCTGTATATTGATGGTCATTAGTCACTTAGTGTCTTTTTATATCCTTAGTGTGCCTCCTATTTCCTAAGGTCTTCTCAAAAGATGCCTATGTTATACTTCTTAAATTATCTCTTTCATTACCTAAAATCCTAATATTTCCCCTTAAGAAATATTTTTTGTTCACTGATCAATCCCCCTAGGGATCCCATTTGTGAGTTATAGTGTAAAACCTTGGATAAGACCAGACCTTCCTCACAAACTACTAAATTTTCACACTACCATTCAAAACATCCCATTTTACCATATTTTAGCCTTTTAACATTGTTTCCACCTCATTTGTGTTTCCTTTGTGATTTGCAGTGTATGACCATAGATAGAACCTGACCTTCCTCACAAAATCTTCTAATACCCAAGTCACAATGAAATTACATGTGTCAAAATTGAGATAAGTCATGATTAATTATGATTTACATGTAATTGACATGCTTACCATCTTTATTTAGTATGTTTTATGATTACTTATTTAGTATTTCACATTTATCTTCTTATTTTATGATTGTGTGTAAGAATCCAACCATTTTTATTAAATTTTTCATACTTCCCAACTTGAATTAGTGTGATTAATTTAAGTCCATTTTAACAATATTATTTCTCTTTTATAGTTTCCAATGTGATTTAGTATGATTTATTGACTTAAATTTTTTTTATACCATTTGTATGTCACATTCTTTCCTTTTTATTGCAATATTTTCATACTTCCTAACATGATACGGTGTGATTTTACTTGTTTTAATTTGGTGCCAATCTTTTTCATGGTTCAAAAATATTTTAGTCATCTTGTTTACCAATTTTTAGTTTATTATACTTATTCATATTTTTTTATTACACATTTACCATTATGATACAATGTGTATTGCATTTATTCATGATTAGTTATATTTTTCCAAAATCATTTTTTTCCATTTCTTTTAAACCATGCATGTATACTATATAATAATAGAAAATAAAACAATCCACATATATTTCTCATAACATATACAACAAAATTAAATTACATGTACTAGAGTAAAATATATCCATGCATCAATAACCACAACCAAAATATAACTAATGAGACCAAAATCCAACTATCAAAATAATATATCTCTATATATCACATGTTTTAAATAATGATACAAAATATAAAATCACATCAGTCTAACTCTATGGATGGGATTCAGCATCTAATATCACAACCTATCCATGCTACAATAGATGCCTTATAGCATCCCTTTTGCATAGTTCATTGTAATGAGGTTGTCCAAGATCTCAACCTTGTTACTTATCCCTATAGGTTAGCCACTTATGCCTATACCTATCCCAACTAGATTGTGGTAGCCATGTGTGTGGTTCTCTACTGAGATATGTCATACCAAGCCTATTCCTTTCCTATTCCCACCACTACTATTAGCTATAACCCATCACCACATGTTTATAACTACCTTACTACCTCCCCTACCAATCTAAACCAAACTGCCTAAGCTAGGGTAAACAATACCACAAAATCATCTAGTGTGGTGGGGTCTTATGGTTCTATCACCCCATCTAAAATTTTATGGTGCACTACCATGACTAGGGATCCTAACCTGATCTCCTCTATCATAAAGTATATATAAAAAACCAAAACCTAGACATATATTAGATTACATATGCATATCTAAATATATCTATCTATCTACAATCATATACAACTAGTATTCTATCTCAAAGACTAATAATTAACACATTTCTTACCTATCCTAGTGTCACCAACCCCCATCTCCTTGTCATCTCATCTATCAAGCATGGTATCTCCATTAGCCCATCCCTTAATCACATCATATTTGGGTCACCTCCTTATAAAATGGAAGACTGAAGTCACCACATGTGCATGCCACAGGCCTCTCCTCATACGTACCTCTATCAAGCAACTTTGCCCTAGGCCAACTGTTAAGTCATCCTGTATGACCACCCTCATCTATGCTTGATCCTTCTAATGGAATATTTTTTGGTAGTGTGAACAAGGTGGTCACTAATCCTCCTAGTGTGATGCTTATTTTAGTACCTACTATACCTCTACATCCACATCCATGCCCTCTACTCTTATGGTTGTCATCTATCATGCTTGATTAATCTATGGCCTCACATGTCATAGCTTGATTATTGATCTATCGAATGGAACTCCTCTTCCTCATCTCCACCTTGACTCTCTATCATTCCATGCCAAAAAATTAGGCACTACTATAGGAGCCATTAGGTGTAGGAGTCTAAATCATCCTAGCAAGTGTGTCACTAGCTATAACTCTACCCACAAGGTATAGTGGACTATAACCCACACTCGAGTCAGCCCTAACACCATAATCACCCAATTGGGTTAAATAGTCATAATATGTGTGTAGGGATACCACATGATCTCCCCTCATGTGACTATTTATAGTGTTGGCACGTGGGCCATGGCCTGCATTCCCTATTCTTATCTCCATATAACAACCCAAGGTAAACTATCATTGACCACATAAGGCAACCTAATTAGATGATACATTAAGAACCTCACATATATCCATGTGCTCATTAATACCATTGGTATCATGGTATTGTACACTCTAGACAACATCATATATATATCATGCACGAGATGGACCTAGATGACAAACCCAAAATTATAGAGAGCCCCCTGATCCAAAATAGATTAGAACAAGGTTAATGTATATAATGGTATCTTGTCATCTAAATTATGACACAACACTCATGATATCACATTATTCTTTAATGTGATACCTACCTCTATGGTATCCCCATCCATCGCCCATCCAAATATGTTGATAAACTATTCTAATTCTCTAAGGAACATGACAATGAGATCAACACTTAGTGGGATATATCTCATCTCCATTATACCTCCTAGTCTTAATATAGCAAATATAACTCTATTCACATCTATCAAATTCTTTAGAAAATATGTTAACCACAAGGCATCAATCAATCACCAAAATATCTGGTTCCTTTAAAAAATATCAAACAATAAAATGATGTATTATATCTCTATGTCATTCATAATAAAATTCCATTCTTAAAAAATTCAAAAAAATGAAGTGGTTTGATTTAGTTTCTTTATTTTCTATCAGATTGAATTATTACAAAATTTATCAAACCTATCCTTTGTTAGGGATATTAAATCATCCCTATCATAATCTCAACTAAATTGGCCTTTTTATTACTAAGTTAGCCACTATCTCTCTTACCAGTATTAAGTTATCCCTATTAATCCTTTGTAGTACTAAGTCAACCACTTTAGAACAAACTAAGTTTCCCCATTAGTACTCAGTCATCCCTTTCACTTAACCAACTAAGTTGGCCACCTACTACTAAGCTGGCCTACTAGTTTTTCTTGTCCTCTAAAGACTAAGTCAACTTGGTTGACCTTGTTCATCCAATGTGATGAATTTTTGACTAATTGCCATAAATTCCTTAGGCATTTATTAGTTAGAATATTTCTTACCCAATACCACATTCGACCCCTAGTGTCCCAAAAAATTTCCTAGGGTTTATTCTAATACCTAACTTTTTCTTAACAATAAAATTTCAATAAATCACTCAATTTAAAATAAAAATACTCAAAATTTTGAAATTTTCAATTTTTTACCTACACTACACTCATTGTGGTTGTTATGCATCCTCCCCATCTTTTTTGTCATCTCCTCACCATTATGTCTCTCTAGGCTCTCACTTGGTCTCTTAGAGTTCTATTTTTCTCAGAATAGTAAATAATACCAAATTAATTCTTTTTCACCCTATTTATATTTACTATTCCAATATTATTTACCCTTCAAATATTTATCATCAGATCTCTTATTTTTATCATATATTTATCTCTAATACCTCTTTTTCCGAACCATGAAATGTTTTAAAATATTAATGTCATGGAGAATATTTTCAACTATTATATTTACATGTTGTAAAAAAATTTATTTTTTGCTCTTTTCACTAATCTCTATAGGTTTACCTAATGTTCCTCACATTGAAAACCTTCACATTTCTAACATCTACTTATTTATCCATATAACTAAGGTAAGTAAAGGTATGTTTTTTCAATTATATCATTTTATTTATTTCATTTTCTCCTTACTGCACTTTGTTCAGCTTCAACATTATGTGTTGTTATGTTCTTTTTCTAAAGCACCATCTTGTGTTGTACCTACATGACATGTGATGAGATTTGAGTGGGGAATATGTATACACATAATATTTTCAAACATTATCAATTATTGATGCTTTATATATTGTAGGAATCCATTGAATCTAACTATCTCTAAGTTCATGCCCTAAGGGGTACACCAACAAAGGGGTGGGTACACCATTGGTGCTCTGTAATATTATTATCCATTTTTTCCACTTGTTATCTACACACTTGTCTCCTAAAACCATTCCCCTAAGATTTGAATCCTATTTTCACCCTTCTCTAGTATTTTACCACTGTCATTATCCTTTCCCTAACCTAAACCTACTTTTTAATAGTTTATGTTACATAGCTGGCCCCATCGATATTGTATTCTTATTGACAAAACTCATTCAAGTCTAGGTTGGGCCCTGGCTGACCTAGTCTATGACCTAGTTTGTTTTTATCAATTAAGATACTAAGCTGATTGGGTTGACCTTGTTAGCCTAAACTTTTGGAAGGGTTTAGGGTTAGATCTACCTATATAAACACAATCATTTTACCATTTCTAAGAGAAGAAAAAAAGAATTAAGATATATTGTGCATCTGCTTATCCACCATTCTACTTGAGGAGCAAGCTTAGGGTTTCAAAATTTCTTTGAATATATATATCTTGTCTTATGGAAAATTATTTTGGATGCATTGATAGGTTGTGTAGCCTAGAGATGATTTATCCTTATCATCCTTACATACCACAACAACCTCTTGTGAATCACCTTAGCCAAGAGAGAGATTGAGGCTCGGTGGGTTCATCTACAAAGGTAAGTATTCCTAACTTTGTTCCTCCTTTGTAAGAGTAGATAGATATGAATTCGCACTTTTCTTCCATGAATTAAGATTTTATATGCATTAACATGAGTATATATCTTTTATACATGTTTAATTTTCATGTTTATTACCCCCACTTTGTGCCACAAACTTTGTTGATCACTAGATTAGACTTTTAATTTACTTTTTATTAGTTTAGTGAATATGAAAACATAGAACCTAGTTAGGGTTATTACATAGTTTTACTTAATTAGAGGTTTTAAAACCCTCTGTAGTGAATTTATTATTGTAAGAGATCCATTGGCTAGTTTTATCAGATCCATCTTCGTCATGACCTTGATTATCTAATATATCCCTAATCAGAAATGTAAGTAGGATTTATCTTTTTTGAACTAGGATTGATTTATAGATCTACTACATTTCCCATTGTATACAAGACATTTGCATCAACATAGGCATCTTATTAGGATGCAAGTGTTTAGGTAGTTGGAAAATAGGTGCATGTCCATAACTTATAGAAATGGAATATAAACATGTTTACAACATTTTGGGTAAGATAAAAAATTTGAGTCATTAAAATATCATTGGTTAGACTAAGAGATAATCAATTAGGCACATATAGATAGTTTATGTGATCTTTATGACAATGAGAAGGGTTTATAATCTAAAGATACATCCATGATATTTATTTTACAAGTTTACAAGAATGAGGTTCTATATAATTCAAAAATAGTGTCTACATTTGACCCCTTTTAATTTAGTAATGAAATTACTAGTTTAAAGGAAAAGGAATGTATACCTAGGTATGTATAACATACCTTACCTTCGCTTGAGTCCAAAATAAGTGATTTAATTGTGACTAAGATACAACCATCATCTTGGTATAATATATAATCAGTACATATAATCTAAAATTAAAATCATTGAAATGATTGAAATTTAAAGTGAGTAAGGTTTAGGAGTACACATGTGTATTGATGAAATCACCTGGCCTTTAGTAATTTGATTTGAATAGATGAAATTATCATTATGAAGCATTATACATAAGATTAAGACAAAAATAAATTTAAAAAGTGCATATAACATAAAGATTTAAGGAAAAACTTACCTCAAATCTTGGATCTAAAGGTGAGTTAGCACTCAATAGTTGAGATTAGCTTAATCATTCAACCCAATCACACTTATAACCTCATCAGTGTGAGTTAACCAAATCAAATAAAAGTATAAATATGGTGAGATTAGATGAATGAATTGATTCCAAAACATAAATTTGGAAAGATTGAGTGATATAATCACCTCAACCATAAAAATGAACCAACTAATATAATAGATTGGCTCAATATAGTCCTTAAAAGTCCAACTTGGTGGGTGATGGAAGTCACTAAAAGTGTTTGAACTACGAAACTAGTTTGATTTTTAAATATTAGGTACATATTATATAGCATATGCACATTTTATATGTGTCATGTTGAAACTATGTATACTAATGGTACCAATGTATAAAATTTTATCACAAATGTGTATATGAATCATATAACTATGAATTTGGCCAAGTTACAACTATGTAAGTACCAATGTGGAGGAAATTTATCCAAAACATTCCCAAACTATAATATGGGTATTTTTCATACTAAATAAGTGTGGAGAACATGTTTCTAAAACATGCCCCCACTAAATATGAAACTATGGCAAATGTAGAGAATATTATGTTTTTAGAACATGCCCCCACTATAATCTAAATATGTGAGGTAAAGTGGAATTAATTCCTCTATGGAATTCCCCCACTAATATTCCCCCATTTTAAGTTAATTAAAAGTATCAACTAGTAGTTACATTACCTCAAAAGCATATGATAACCATGTAAACTATGAATTTACCATGTAGCATATAGAGGAAACATGTTTAGTTAGATATATTATTGAAGCATGAAGAATTTGATCATGCTAAGTCATAAGATGCATGATGAGAATCATGGATACATCTAGATATTAATATTATAATATCATGATGAAATCAATCACACAAAAAAGAAAACTCAAAATACAATGGTCCAAGTAGACCCCAGACAATGGGCATGTTCAAATTCCACACAACTGAAGGGACATGACCTAGTCAAATGTCTTCAAATAAAAGAATTACATATTCAATTTCAACATACAAAAAACCAATAATATTTAAATCATCAAAATAGAAAGGCAAGACACTCAAATAAGTGCATGAATGAAGGCTTAATCAACTAGCATAAACATAACATACTAGCCCTTGGATCATATTTATTAGCAAAAAACATTGAGTACCTAGAATATCAAGTACATTTCAAAAGATATAAACATGGAAAGAGATATGTAAGTACATAAATTCAAATATGATAATGTAAAGTGACCATGGAATGATATAGATTGGATGTATCATGATCAAATAAGTAGATGCCCTAAATGTATACATGGCATGATTAGGGAGAAGGCCCAACATTTGAAAGTGCATAGATCATGTGTCTTTGTATGCTTATATCACACTCAAAATATGTGTGAAACATATGTGTATATATAAATAATGATATCCTATCTACAAACATGAAACCAACAAAATATATGCCAAGGAGCGAATAGGACATAAATGTTGAACATACTTTTGGATTTTTGAAGTGTTTTAATTCTTTTTGTATTTTTGGACTATTAGGAGATTGTATAAGCTACCAAATTATTTTAAGAAGAGGATGACAATATACAATTAGTGGGAAATTAATAACATTTATAGAACTAAATGTGTCATATGTGTGCACAATAGAAGTAAAAAGTGTATCATGTTATTTTGGTAAGTTTTAACCTAGTATCTTTGGTTTGCATTTATCTACATTTGGTTTCTCATTTTATAATGATGGATTTAATTGATAGGTACTTAGTCATGTAGGTATGAATATATTATTTGGTATGTTACTAAGTGGATTAGTACATAGTTTGTTAAACTATACATTTGAAGATTGTTTACTATCTATATGAGTAGTGGATTTGGCCTAATTTAAAGAAAGATTTATAGTTTCCTCATTTGTAACCACATTTTTAATGCTATATTTTAAATTGCCTTTTTAATTTTGCCTTATTTTATTATAAATCCTAGTTTAAGTATTTAATGTGCGCATTCATCTTTTTATGATAGTATCTTTTCTATTTGTGATTTATTCCTTGGCTTGTTCTTATTTGTAGGTGCTTGTTCTTTATCACTATCCAAATGTATCTTTGAATTATTTTCATTAATATTACTAGTATATCTTGAGCATTAATGGTCATTATAATCATATGTGGAAGTAGGATGAGTGATTCCTTTGGAATGTTTTCCCAATCTTTGACCATGATAACTAATGTTTTATAAATATTTCATTCCAAAACCATACTATTTAGAAAACTAAGTATCTTTACTGAGAGGTAAATTTGTATCCTTTTATTGACCTAATTTTTATTTTAAAACCTTTTCTTTCTCTATATTTCATATTTTCAACTATTTTTACTCTAAATTTTTCTTTGGTAACCACTTTTGTTATTTGGGTACTTGTGGTTTAGGAAAGGTATTCATAATGTGAGTGGTTTTCTTAGTTCATGTAGCAATGATATAATAAACAATAATATTATGACTTTGTATTTTGTTATTTAATGTAAAATAACAATATCTATGATGCCCATGTATTCTGTGATATATAAAATAGTATTTGGATCACCTTATAGGATGTGGATGATGTAATTTTATCACTTTTTCTGTAATCATTTCTTTTAGGATTTCACTTGGACTCTTAGGAACCTTTTGGTCACTTTTTGAATCACATGTTTTATATGTATTCTATTATAGCTTTTCATTTGGATGAAAAATATTTTTTGGCATAACATTGGTATATAAGGATTAAAAAATGATTAACATTAACATGTGTTATATTGTATAGGTATGTAATAAAAAATATTATCTTTGAACTAAAAGTATTTTTATACTCTTCTATTGACTTCTCATAAGGATGAATTGATCTTTTAAGGATTAATAAGAATAAACCCTAGGTAACTTAGATGTAATATGCATATATAAACCATCTACTTTACCCCTTGAAGGATTAATATAATGGACCTAATTAGAGGGATGTTAGCTATCACCCCCCAATATTATTGAGACTAGCTACATCTATTGTGGCACTTTAATCATCAATCAAGGTAACAACCATTACTATATACATCATATGGCCATGATGAAAATATTTGGCTCATATATCCCCCTACAATCATAATTTTACAAAATCAACATTCATAATTTCATACACAATAGAGTTGATAAAAAATCCAAATCTTAACAAATATTAATGTAGTGAATTTTACATAGATAAGATAAGATCACATTCCTTCAAATAGCTTCATATAAGTTTAGTGTGAACCAAATAGGTATACAAATGAGTTTAAAGTTAAGAGGACAACTCCATGAATAAATTTGTGCTTACTAAGGACATCTCTACAAGGGTCTGGATAGACCACCCTAGATTACACATGACCTATTTTTTTTGAAAAGTTATTTAAAATATATAAAAATGACCAATTTTTCAAATTTTACATAAGCTAAAAATTGAGTTTTTTTGACATAACAGGGGAAATGTATCCTAAAAATATAAGGTGTACCTAACCTACTCAAACCATAAAAACCCTAAAAAATCTCATATGGTACATCTTATCTCTTTAAAATATAAAAAATCATAAAATTTAAATGTGCAAATGAATTGTAGTTTCATTTTCAAGCAACTTATTTATGAGTTGGGTATGTAATGAATTAGGATGGATCTATAACTTGTCCTACTTAGTGAATTCTAGTCTCAGAGAAGGTAATATTTCCAAACAACTCATTTCATAGCTATTTATATTAGAACATGATCAATTTAGATCTATTAAACTTAACTAAGGGATATATTACTACATAATACCAAAGGAGAGGGTTCTAAAGCCTATAGGCAAATTATACTATGCAATAACCATATCTAGACATACAATGCATAAAATAGATCTAATCCTGTGCTCATTAAAGCTTGTGTCACAAAGGGAGATATTTAAACAAATAAAAAAATATGAAAAGAGAACTCTACTCCAGTCAATGTAGAGGTAAAATAAGAAATGAGTAAAACATTAATCTTTTACTTTGTGCAATATCGAACTAACAACTAGAAGGGTAGAATTTAAGAATACTTACCTTGAACAAACTTTTGCCTCAATATCTCCCTTGGCCTATGGTGTTTTTCAAGAAGTTAGTGTGGCTTCATAAGGATCACATTATATAAATCAATTGTAGGTTAAATGATTCCTACTTTTCATCCAAGACTTTCCCACAAGACAAGTTTCTTTCCTTCCAAGGCAAAAACCTAAACAATGACTCTTCAAGGGTAGAAATAGTATAATTACAATCTATAATAATGAAATAAATAATTTTCATATCTATTGGATTGAAGTGAAGTGGGTGTTTATATCTAAGGATTGACTTTAAACCCTTTTGAACATTTGGTTGATAAGGTAGGCCAACTTGATCTTGTTAATTGGGAAAAGTATTTAGCTATGTAATGTGTGGCTTAACCCTTTATAATAGGATAAAACCAATAACTTAGTATGAAAAATAGGTTTAAACTGGCCAACTACATGTGTTGGCAGACATAGTTGAAAAAGTGGGTTTTTACCTAGTTAGGGAATATTTTAGAATGGAAATTACTTAGGGAATCAGATAAGGGGATGAAAGGTGTTCAAACAAGTATTATAAATATAAAATAAAAATTTAAGTATAGAAGACTCTAAGTTATTTTCATTTTTTTTAAATTTTAGGATATTTGAGAGGGGTTTTAGACCTATAGGAACTATAATGCAAATTCAATATTTTGGAGGGTCCTAATGGATTTTAGATTTAGCCATATTTTAGGGTTTTGGGATTTTAGACTTAGCCATATTTCAATATTTTAGGGTTTTAGGGAGACATTGTAGTATTTGAATCAAAAGACATTCTAAATAATTTGGAATAATAGTAGGAATGATATAAAGCCATAATAATCTTATGAAGCACCAATGGCCTGCCAACCCTTTCTCACTACACCCTTTAAGGTATATACTTAGAGATATTGAAACTCGATAGGTTCCTACAAGAGATAAAGTGTTAGTAAGTGATAAAGTTTAAAAATATTATGTGTACACAAGTTGACTTTTTATTTTTATTTTTAAATTCAAATCTTTTATAATTAATTCCTCCTATACTTTTTCACATGATATCTCGAGCAATACTTATCAAAACCACTCCCCATAAGTTGAATTAGAACACATGAAATTTACTCTCATGCATAGTACTAGTTTCATCACATCAATCAACCTTTTCAAAATGACAAATTTTCACATATTCTTCATCATTAAAAAAAATCCAAATATAATAATAATCATAATATATGATCATAATGTTAATATATCAAATCAATCAAAGAGTCAATTGATAATTAATCAAATTATATTAGAAAACATATACCTTATCCTCTTAATAAGACACACTCAATTATCTCGTGCCTTGTATAAAAATGGTACTATACATCAAAACTATCATAGAATACATTTCAACACATTATGAAAGATTCAAAATTATTAAAACTAGCTAACACTACAAACTTATTATAAAATCATACATGTAAAAATGAATACTAGGGGCATATGACATATAGGTGAAACTCAAAATTAATTCAAGGAAAAAACATAGAGATGCAAATAATGCAAAATTAGATTCTATAATAGAGTGCAATTTTTTCCAAAGGTTTAGAGTAACTCAAAAAACAATCACATGTCATATATTGATGCATTGATAGAGATTATGGGGATGTATAGTAGGCATATACACTCACTTTAAAAAAAAATAGCACATAATCATCAACACTTCAATGAACATGCATGGGCATAGTAAAATAGTTACAAGATATGATCCAAAACTTAGAAGTTTTGATTGATATATATTTCAAGAAAATTAAAATAACATAGTAATAATGATTTCTGTAAGAAGATATGTTTTATTACTTAGCTTGCAAATACAACCATATGCTTATCTCTAGGAAGAGATGTCTAATTTCCATTTCAGGTTACATCTTCATTTATACACATTTTTAAGGTAGGAGGAGGATGTTGAAGGTCACCAATATTAAGGGAGATTGAATGGTTTGACTTCCATGATTTACAACAATACATAATTTAAGGAATTACTATTTTTAGAAACTTACTATTTTTAGATTGCACTACTAAAATTGAAATTTTGGGCACTTCTATTAGGTTTTTGGGGGTAAAAAATAACCAATAAAATATCATTCCATCTCACCACATTCTCCTCATTCTTAACTTTCCAACAGTTCAAATGAGGAGTCAATCGAAGCTATGGTGCAAAAGTTATGGCTCCCAAAAGTTTTGTCAACAATTGGGGTAGAACAATCACTTAATTGTTGCCTAAATTATTCTCTGGATCAAGATAAATATTAATTTAAAAAAAATGCTAAAATATATGCATTAAACTCTATATCATTGACACATATTTAGGGGGCATGATACTCATTCAAGCTAAAGTTTATTAAAAAATAAAATTTCAAAATAAAAGTCCAAAAGGGAGTTATATTTGTTTATGTGCATGTTTCAAAGATCAAACTTTAAAATTCAAAGGAAAAATATTTATTTCAACCAAACTTTGTGAGAAATGTAGTCATGATGGGGGTCATGAATATTATTCATTCTTTTTTTATCATGAAAAATATAACCTAGATATTTATATAGTGGTGTGATTTAATCTATGTGGATAATGTACATTTAGTTTAAGTTATGATCAACATCCTTGGAATTACTTCTAGAGAACCCATTATGTGGTTCCATTTTTTATTGTTTTAGGTGATGTAAAATCAATTCTAGTGAAACTAAATGGCCTTGGAATCACTTTTAGTGAACCCATCATGGTTTCACATTTTTGGGGATTAGTAAATACATTATTTCCCCTCATTCTTAAGGTTTAGAATATGCATATTTCCAAATCATGGGTTTGATTTACATCCAAAATTTGAGACTTGATCACTCTCAACTTTTCAAATAATTCAACATAAGTAAATACATTATTGAAGTGTTACAACAAGAGGGAAAGTCTTCTCCAATGTCTCAATCTAGTTAATATGGTCATGGGTATAGTGACACCCAATAGAATATTTACTCTCCCTTTAGCACTTATGGGATTTTTATTTTTCCTATCTAAGAAATTATTATGACACAAATACATCCTCTCTCCACTTGAAATAACATAGGAACTCTCAACAAGTAGCATAATACAACATGCATAAATGTGTAATCTCTTCTTGATCTTTACCTTTAAAATTTAAAATTGAGGCCTCTCATATTTTATATTACATGTGCCATTTTATATTTCATCATAATGTAGATGAGATAAATCAAAATTCAAGAGTCATGTGATAAAATGTGTCTAACACTCAAGTTTAATTTATTTCATTTACTTTAGAAATTTCACTACTATAATAAAGGGGAAAATGTATAAACCCAAATTTGGTAAAATCCTATCCTTTTTATCTTATATTTCAACTTTCTATGCATATATTATTGATATAGAATGAACTATCTATTGAAAATATCTACTTGGATATTACTTTGGTTTGATATGTGAATTTTTCTATTGGTTATTTATCTCACCATTTTGTCATGGGGATACCCAATTTTGGTCCTTTGTCCTTATATAAAATTTCATGGTAAATAAAAAATATTGAACTATGGCCCTATTCATTTAGCATGTAATTGTCCATGCATAACTTTCATAAGCTATTTTGATCCAAGTTTCACTTAATTATTATTATTTTTGTTGGGTCTTATCTTGGCTTGTATTTTTCATGACAATAGGTTCCAATTCAATATATTTATCTCACAATTTTTTCATGGGGATCCCCAATTTTGGTCCTTTGTCCTTATATAGAATTCCATGCTAAATAAAAAAGATTGGCCTATGGCCATATTCATTTAGCATGGATTTGTCTAGGCATAACTTTCATAAATTATTTTGATCCAGGTTTCATTTAATTATTAATTTTTTGATTGGGTCTTATCTTGGATTGTATTTTCCATGCCAATATCTTCCAATTCAATATATATATATATATATATATATATATATATGTATATATATATATATATATATATATATATATATAAGGATTATCTAATACATTAAGGATTATTCTCATCACTCTCAAAATATATTAAAATGTTTTCATGTTTTATTTATAGGTATATTAAAGCTATATTAAAATTTGAATTTGAATTTGTATACTTGTGATAAGGGTGAAATAGGAGAAAGAGAATCTAGACTTTCATTCATGATTCCACACACACATGTAATATGACAGCTATATTTGAGATTTAGAGCTACTCATAGTATTAGAAATGTAGTATAATTCTTTTTAATTTAATGAAGATTGACCAAGATTAGTCCAACTCAATACTTTTCTCCCTATTCACCCTTATTTGATTCTGATTTGGTTTGTGTAAGAAACTAGGGATTTATCTTTTAATGTAATTTGTGATATATTGAAGATCCAAAAATGCATCAACATCCCTAATTTAGATACGTGTGTGTACTTTAGTGATCAATGTTTTATCATAGTCAACATGGAAAAGTCCATGATTAATGGACTCAAGTGAACTATGTTTTCTTCCATTTATTTAGGTCACACCCAAGGATATCATCTACTTATACATTCAATTTATCGTTTATATAATTTTAATTTACATGTAACTTTTTTTAATCACTTCTCATAGTCAATTGGGACAAGTTTATAGGCAATGAAATCAAAAACACTACATTATATTCCACTTAAAATAAACCTTTATCGATTATGTTTTTTATCATGATCCTAATCCTAAGCCTACATAGTCACCTCTTCTTATAATTTTCACTCTTAGATAACCCAAAATTTTGACAATTTTTTTTCATAATCTAAGTATATATCTTCTTAGTAATATAAAAATATATAATTTAATTTATTTCACATATTTTCAAAATTATAATTGAATGATTATTTTATATCTTTAGTCTCCTAATATTTTCGAGTTTTACACCTATTAGAATACATTAAAAATAATACTTTTCTATATAAAAATAAGGTAAAACATGAAACCATTATGTGTTTCCATATTCTATGGAGGTGAAATTCATTTGATTCTAATGACACTTAATGACCTTGGCATCACTTATGGTTAACCCATCATGTTTCCACCTTTTTGGATTAGTACATTAGATACTTCCCTATTAATGAGGCTAGGAATAAGGAATATTTTCAACTCAAGAGCTTGATTAATTTTTAAAATTCAGAATTGATCACTCTCAATTCACCCTTGGTTTAAATTATCCAAGTGATTCAATAAAGGGGAATAATTATCCATCACCAATTACATGATATAGAGAAATTTGTTTTCGCCTACATATATGTGTAGTCCTTCTTTTCTCTCTTTTTAAAAAAATTTAACTTTAAAAGTTCAAGCTTTTTCAAATTTAAAATTGAAAAAATGAGTAATTCATAAGATATTGTAGGGTTAACTAAATTTAAGTGACCTACATCATTAAATTATATTCTCAAAAACAAATTTGGTTGTACACACTCAAGTTTAGTTATTTATCCTTTAATCTAGATATATGATTACCAAGATAAAGTGGAGTTGGGGGAGGGGGTGTAGACACATAAATTTTTTAATAGATATTTGGCAATGCTAATTTTTGACACATCCCAAACCACGTGACTTTTAAATAAATACATGACTCTTTTTCACCATCCCTCTAAGGCATTTATCTATATGCAACCTCAACCCTTTGTTTTCTATCACTATTACACATACATTTCAATTTAAAATTCTCAATATAGTTAAAATAATCATAATTTTATATCCATAAAAGTAAAAATGTCCTTGATACTTCTTAAAAATTATGCATTAAGTGGAGAAGAGGATAGTGCACCCCTATCCACTTGGGTTGTCCACATCCTATGCTAAATAATGACTAGTTTTTGAAATTCAGAACATTATTTTGGGTATTACAATATGTTTCATAAAGTAATATAAATGAAATCATCAAAATATTCATCTATAAATACATATAAAGAGTCACTCATTATCCTCACTTGTTATTCAATTGGTTCAAGCATATACACTTCTAAACATTAATAAAAACTACCCTATTATCTCTAAATTTAAGATCACTCATAAGGAGCAACCCTAGTCATGCTCAAGAATATTCCAAATGAAGTCAATATTTATCATTTTCAAGTATTAAATCCATTATATGTGTGTGTGTGTGTGTGTGTGTAGTCAAAGGAGTATAATTACAATTTGACTATATTTGGGATAAATATGTGGACTTGATTTCTCTCCTTAGAATATTGGATACATAAGAAATAATAAATCATCAAGAGAGTGATTGAGTTCAGATAAACCCATTACACTCCCGTATTTTTTGTATATTTTCAAGTCATCAAAGTTCCCTTAGGTTTTTAAAGTCAAGATAAAAATACAACAATTTCTATACAACATTATTAAAAGTGTGATATCTCAAATTACATAGTAGACACAAGAGAAGCAAAAGTAATGACTAGTTTTTAAGCATAATCAATAGGGATAAGTCTAAATTAAATAGACTTGAGTGTACTACGATGCCATCCACTTATAGTAGTTAGTCTAAGGATATCCTATATTTTTTGTCTTATTTTTAAATCATAAAATTATACTTTCTATCTTTTCTTATCAGTTATCTATCACAAGTATATATGCAATAGACTCAAACCTATTATGCTCCTATCCACTTAAAATAGACCTATACATATTATATTTTTAATCATGTGCCTAATTATAAGCCTTCATAGTCACCTCTTCTTATTATTTCCACTCTCATATGGTCAATATGATCAACAAGAACATTTTTTCAAGTTAAGTATATGTATTTTAGTGATTTATAAAAATTACAACTTTCCATATTTAGTATTTGTCAAAATAATAATTGTTGAATATTTTACATCTTTACCATTTTTATATTTTCTAGTTTTACACCTATTAGAACACAATACAACATATATTATTTAGAAAAAATAGGTTAAAACATAACAAACATAAAAAAATTAAATTTTTATTTTATAATATATGAAAGTAATGCAAAAATCTAAATGCTAAAATATAGTATGACTAAAAATTATAACTTACTATAAATGGAAATAATAAGGGATTGATATACATATCTTATTCTAGGTTTGTACATGTGTTATATTTAATATAGGTGAGTAAAATTACTATAAATGTAACAAAATCTTATTTCATAAAGTGCTTGAGTATTTATATCCATTTGGTGAAACCATCAGGATCTACACACCTTCATGGGCTACAGGCATTTGATTTTTTTATATTCATCCTGATAAGTTGTGCCTAATTATTTAGTATAAGTCAATGTGCATACTTTAAAACTATCTTCTTGTGTGATATCAAAAACATGTGTTCATAGAGTACATAATATTGTCTCCAATTCAAATCCATAGTTACACTTTCAACACTATGAAAAGATGGGGGCTTAGCTAACATAAACCACTTCCCAATGAATGGTTGAGCACTGATTGTATATTTAACACTACATAGAGTTAAATAAAACCACATTTAATTATCCCATCTAGGTGTATGTGTGACAATGTTCTCCTTATGCATATGCAATATGTAATATATATATTAACACTTGAAAATGGAAAACTTGACTTGGATTAAGTGCTTTAGAGTTGGATATAGATTTCTCCTTATGATGGATTTTATATTTGGAAAGTTTAGGGTATTCCCTATAAATGTGAAAATTTATATAGATGTCTCTTTAATATATGTTAGATGTGCTAGTTAGGAAAATAAGCTTAGACATATTATGTATTTATATGGGACTCTTTGGGTAATTCATCATTCCACTGGCATGTGAAATCTATGAGTTGACTCATAAAGATAATTTGAATTTTTGAAAATGATAATTTCTTGTTCTGGAAATAGGTCTTTTAGAATTACACACTTGCATAATTTCAAAGGTGTATGAGTTCTAATGAGCTCATATATAATGATAGAATATTTATATTTCTCTCTATATATATTTTGAGTATGATTTTAAGTAGGTTAGGCATAGACTAATGAATTCTTATAGGTGAATATTATAAAATTAGTAGGGTCAATCCCATAAAAAATAAGAAGATAATGTTTAATGGTGTGGAAGATCCATATGTGTATGCACAATTCATGTGAATTAGAGATATATCATGACTGACATTGTTAGGAGTCTAATAATATATTTATATATATATAGTTCTATTTATCATCAATATAGAAATATAAATAAAAGTGTTTCCATAGACAATGTTCATGGCCCATATGATCTATTTATCCATTAAAATGATATAGAATGCCAAAATATATCAAAAAATATCATATAATGGCTACATTATTTCTCAAAATCATGTGTAGTTCTAAAATATATTCCCAAAATATCATAAAATATATCAATTATTCTTCAACATTATGTAGAATATGTCTCCATCTTCTCAATTTGACCTTTATAATCATATAATCTATCATATAATTTAAAATTATCTATCTGACATGGCCTAAATATTTAAATAGTATCATTTTATACTTCTCCTTTGATATCAAGGATTAATTCTGAGAATCACTCATCTAAAAAGAAAGAGTTGTGTATATCATATGTTACATAGAAAATTATAATCATATAAAGTGTATATAAAAATATGATAATATATGTCATCATACAAATATTTTGAATGATGTAAGTACATATGAAACATGTAATCCAATGAAAATATAGTTGTTTTTAATTTGTATTGAAGATATGATAATGATAATTCATTTTAAAATAATTATCAAATGTAGTCAGGTATTTCAATTAGACACAAAATAATTATAATCATAGTTGATGCATTATCTAAATCATCATAACATCAAGTAGAAATAGATAAGACATAATATAAATATGCATGATATAAATCAAAATGGAAATTAGATAGTAAAAATCAATTTGATCCATATAAATATATGTTAAATGCATGTAAACACACACACACACAAAAAAAAAAAAAAAAAACATCATAATTAATAAATAAAAAGAACACACATAGCAAAAATGTAACTCCAATCTAACCTAAAATAAACATGACATGGAGATGACATGAGCTATAGGATCATCTAACACAACTAACACACAACTTGACAAGATGCAATCAAAATATCAAAAAAATAGAACACACATTATACAAAACAATAATGATCAAGAAATGTCATAATCATCAACATCAAATAAGCATGAAGAGAGAAATTTTAGTCTATAAAATAAATCAATGTAATGTTGTAGTATATGAAATCATGATATACATAATAAAAAATAACTCTAAAATTATGAATAAGATAAATTCATGTATAAGCAATCTAAGTAGCTAAATTTGAGAAATGGAATTTCATAGAAAGATACAAGTTGAAAATTATACCATTATTCCACCAACATAGGAATATGACCAAATTTGGAAAGGTTTCCCATAATTTTGATATATATCATGCATCTTTATGTCCATGTCCCATGTGTAGCCCATATCTACTACATCTAACTCATTATACCTTGAAAATCATGTGCATATAAAATGAATATGAAACTTACCATGTATATAAAAATTACATCAAATAACTATATGTACAAGTAAATAAATCCATGTATAGGTCTTCATTTTGTATTTTTGAATATCTAATTTATTTTATTATGTTTTAAATATTTGTATAATCACCTAAAAATGACACTTGAGTGCTAACAATGATACTTGAGAGCATGTTTACCTATCTTAGCCCTAGACCTATCTTATGGCCTATTTTAACACTTATCTAGCCTTCATGTAGGCCATAGGCATCCCTAGTCATCCATAAAGTAGTTCTAGACCCTCATTCTTAAATCATATCCCTTCATACATCAAGTTATGCCACCTAGACACTAGTGCCATAATAGGAATAATAGTGACACATAGTGTTAGTGTCCTAATTTTCATGTTATTATCCTTTCTCTCCCTTTTCCACAAACATATATCTTTTCAAATATTAAACCACCTAAGGTCAACCTATACCTCTTTTAACACCTACACAAGTAGAAGAACAATATCTATACATGATTTTTATCCCTTTAACCACTATATGGAAATTAAATGAAAATTACACATATAAATGTAGAACAAGTGCGCAATTAGGTTATCAATTCTTATTCTTCCCTACTTATTCATACTACCATCTATAACATTCTTAACCTTGGATTACTTAGTTTTCTAGTATCATTCACATTCAAATCACTCAGGTATATAATCATACTAGCTTCATTTTCACTTGAACTATCACTTAGGTGGAGAGAAATAGATTGGGTTTGATCCATGTTTAGAGTATTGGCATGAAGGCATAGGGTTTGAGGATGTCCAGTATACCCCACTAATAAACACACTTTACTACTTTTATTAATTAAATGACCTAAAAACATGAATGATTAAGTTTTTCTCATAAAATGATTCAAAATAGGTCATCTAAAAGGTTTTATAAATCATGCATGCAAGAAGAGGCTTGATAGACCTAAACATGGGTGAACCCAAACCTAAGAATAGTACTACATAGAGGACATGACCACCAAAACATAGACACTAATACCACATGGTGCTACTATATAATTAGTGAACTATTATCCATGTCGATTTTTGACACTTGGATCATGTTTGTGAAACTTAGACTATCATCTACCTTAGTTTTTAGCCTCTAGATCATTCATCTGAGTCATTTTCTAGCTAAGTTATCATTTACATTATTTATTACTATTTTAGAATGGTTAAATTTAGTTAATTTTAAAATAGATCAATGGATGTATTTATTTCATATTTACACCCAAATTTACTATAATCATGTGTTTAATAACATATGATTTACATTCATCTAGGTCCTAAAAGGTTAAAACACTTGGTGAACCCAACTTACTTCAAATATTGCACAATCTTTAACCCTAGATAACCCTAGGGTTTATGTTTCTAGCCTTATCAGATCTAAACTTGGATTTTAGATCCATATATATTATGATTTGTATTTCATATAATCATGATAATAATGATATAATAATTTTATCACATTTTGATGTAAAGTCTAATACTTTCATTTGCATGAGTGTTTCCTTTATTTCATAATGAACTCAAAAAAGATATAAACACATGTATATATCAATTGAAATATATGTCATACTTCATTATATATCTATCATGTTATTGTTATATTGTGAAAAGTTTAAATAAGAAACAAACCCTTACACACATAGAGGATTTAGTACATAGGCTAACAATAATGTTTCAAGTTTCAATGTCATATCTTATGCATAAGAAAGAGTCTCCTTCTCCTCCTCATCTCCATGAGGGTGATAAATAATTTCCATCTAACCAAGTACATACTACCAATCCTCCATAATATGAACCATCTTATACTATTTTAAATAATTCCCATACTTAGCCTATCTATACCTCTCCCCTACAGGTTGTGTGCTTACATGTTCAATTAGAAGCAACTAGGGTTTCCACTTGTGAGACTCTAATGGTTCAAATTATCAGTAAGAACAAGTTAATATCAAAATTATAGAATCAGAATCAATTAGTAAGTGAAAAGATCACATCATTGGAAAATCACATTACATTTACAAAGTCTTAATAATATGATAGTATTCATGATGTATATGCAACTACACCTAGAAAAGTGATGCCTATCACTCTTTAATATCAAAATCATAAAGTAAAACACAATGCATATATTACGAGTGATTCAAAGACATTACAAGGGTAAAATAAGAGGTAGAGTGATATAGTATGGGAAATTATTAAATCTAAATTGATTGACCTACCTCCTCTACACCTAGTCAGGAGATTCAGATATTATTATACATACCATTAAATGCATGGACACCACACCTATTCATGTTTAGCATCAATGAGGAAAATACAATAGATAATGGATACAAATGACTTACATAGTGACACATCATCTAAACAACTATAATGGCACATCTCCAAATCCAAAAAGGGTCAAATTCAAAAATAGTACAAAAATGGTTACTAATGCATAACTCAGAACAAAAAAAGGTTCACAAAGCACAATCAGAGTAAGAAATATTAAAACAAGCACATGTAAATAAATTAAAAGAGGTAAATATACCTCTCCAAAATGAGGCTAAACTTTCAAATCAATATAGATTTGGTAAAAATTATCTACAATAGTTTGATTATCATGGTCAAGGTTTGGGCAAGCAGGCCCAAGACATCACTATTACTATTATAGAAATTGATAATGTTGGTTAGAAAGGTTTGGGATTTATTGAAAATCCTAAAGAAAATCATTCATAGATATAATATATCAAGGCAAAAAGTCTAGATACACAATAAATTTTACAAAAGGAGCAAGAAATTCAGTTGCAATTTCAAAAATATGATAAGCTAACAAGCATTCTCACAAGACCCTTTATATCAAAAGAGCCTCCAAAGCACCATATGCCTACAATAAGCATAGTTTTAAAGGGAAAAATCATATTCAATATTACAAAGAACAATTCAAAAATGTCAACTCCATAATATGAGATAATTCCATCTAGCATTATAGGTTATTATGATTTTGATGATGAATAATACCTAGATTCATATTGCAACACCATTCAACTACAACATAACAATCACATTGCATGAGAGATTACCATTCCTATTTTTGGCATAGGCCATAATGATAGTGGGTATCCCATGAGACTAATTGGTTAGTATTATTCCTCCCTTTTTGTATGCACTTTCTTTATTTCTCTCTCCTTGTATATAATTTCATTTTCATGTTGCTTGCACATAGCTTATTCCCAAAAAATACAAAAACAATATAATATTTCAAAAACATTGAAATATTTACTCAGAAAATATAAATTATATATTGTATACATCACCATGTTTACATTCATTATAGTTTCCAAACACTACATATGCTATCTATCTTAGTATAGTTGATTTTTTTAAGATAAGGATAAAGGTTGGTTTTTTTTACGGGTTTATACCCTGTTACAAGAGAGTCAAAACCCAAATAAGTATAGAAAACTAGTCTAAGATAGATTAAATAATAAAACAAATAGAAAACTACAAAAGAATCTAAAATCTAACAAAAAACTAGTGAAAGTAGCTCAAAAAATAGAACAACTTAGTAGTTGTTAAGCCTGTTGAGGGTGTCCTTTATCTCTTTAATGTTGTTATGCATGTTTTGGAACCTGCTAGTCATGGTGTTATTAGTGACCTTCCTAGTATGTTTTTAAATTCTACCTTTACCTCCCTTATCTAAAATAGTAGCAATATCACTAATAATAGTAGCTTGGGTACCAATGATCTCAGCCATACTAGTAGTGACATTATCCAGATCAATGAACTTATTATACATGATATTAACTTTCTTAGTCAAATTATGAATTTGAATGTAAGATATTTAATATTATCCTCATTATAATCCATCTTCTTCATCTTATTTTTATAATTATGATTAATAATATTCATCTCCTTTCTCACATCATTGACCAAGATTTTGAGATGGTCTAACTCTTTATGGAAAAAATTGTGGTTAGCTTGATCTGAAGGGGTACTGAAGGAAAAAAGGCTTTGGACCACATTAGCCTTGTCATAATCAATATTGTTCCCCTATTTTGAGTGACTACAAAGAAACCTTTTATTGGGGTCATTTTTCAAAACTTCAAAAATACCCTAGTCCTTTTATGCTTAGAGGAATAAGGCAAGGGGTTCTCAGGTGGAGAGGTTAAGGAAGGATTGTTTCTCAGGGCTGAGTTTAAGAAATACAGATGCATTAGTAAAATAATTTTTTAATGAGAGGGAATGGCTAACCTCCCTAATTATATTTTTTGAATAGATGTTTCAAGATAACTTAGAATAAAGAATAACAAACTCCCCATAATATGACACTTAAAGTGGTTCAAAAAGACCAAGTGGAAGTTTTTGATTACATGGTGCCATCTATCTGGAGTTAGGAACTGCATAATGATCCTTGTAAGCTCAACAAATGGCTTTAGTAGAGAGGCTCAAAGGAAACCTCCATGGTATGGAATCAACTATTCATCCCCCACCATGAATGTGTCTAGTTCATGTCATTTGTTACATCTATTACCTTAAAACTTATAACCCTTCAGTACTGATCCCTATGACAATGGATATTAGAACTTCAGTGATGGTAACATTCTTACCTTTGATATTGATTCTTTTATCTTTCTAATTATATTAAAGCACCAAGAAATGTGAGAGTCATGTCCTCTAACCCTATAGATAAAACTTGCAAACCCACCAACCTATAGATGCTCCCATAACACTTTATCAGTCTCCTAAGCCTTATTGAAAGTAGCCTCTATTTTGAGATGTTCACCTATTTTTCTAGAAAATACAATCGTAGCTAGGAGAATCTCTTGCTTGAGAAAACAGAGGATGCAAGAGATATAACTGAAAAGAAGTCTAAAATGATCTTTCTAATCATAGGTAAACTACTAGTAAATGTGAGATTCATTTCATTTAACCTTGCAGAGAAAATTTACAAACCCATGAACTTATACATGCTCCCATAACACTTTATTAGTCTCCCAAGCCTTGTTGAAGGTATCCTTTCTTCTTAGATGTTCTCCACCCATTCTATTGGAAAATGTAACCATAACCAGGAGAAGCTCTTTCTTGAGAAAAATGAGAATGCAAGAGATAGAAGTGAAAAGAAGTCTAAAATGATATTTCCAATCAAAAAGAGAGATACTCATGATCTTTATAATGATTAAAATCTACACACAATATGATATAAATTACAACTCAAACAAGTTTCCTTATGATAAGAATTAACACATGCTTGTCTCATTATAAAGTTGGATGATGAAGTGCTCAGACATGATTTATGAATCGGTCCATCTAAGGAATTGGTTACTTTGAACACCAACATTAGCTAAGAGATCAGCTAATTGGTTACCCTCTCTATAGACATGTGAAAATTTAGTCTCAATGAGAAAATTACATAACATATGAACTTCATCAATAAAATGTTTAACGGACCAACTAGGGGTGGAGGAGTTATTGAGACACCTAATGATGTTTAAAGAATATCCTTCAATTCAGAGCTTGTCAATACCCAAATCCTCAACAAAGTGTATACCCCAAAGAGTAATAAGAGCTTCATCATAATGATTTGATTAGACTCCCATGTTGCTAGCATAGGTAGCAATAAAACCACCTTTGTTATCTCTAAAGACTCACCCCCTCCATCAATTCTTAGATTATCTTTTGAAGCTCCATCAAAGTTGAGTTTTATCCAACCCGAAGGAGGACTTTTCCATTTCATAGTTTTCCTATAGTTAATATTATTGATAGTAGAAGAGTCTAAAACTAAGGAAATGTTCCATTTTACATCAACATCCTCTTTAATCTTATAAGGTTGTTGGTCTTCCTTGATGTTTATAATGGAAAGATTTTCTCTAATTGTAGAGAAAATATTGATACTAGACTAGTTAGTATTACTGTAAATTTATTTAAAAATTCTACTATTCCTCTCATGCCACATGGTCCATATAGTATAAGGAAATTAAAACTTATAAAAAAATTTCACTCTTTTTTTCTTAAAAGGATATTTTCATTAATTTAAATAATCTTGAATATTGTTTGGTGTGATCCATTGATGATTAAAACTTGAAAGAACATTGTTCCAAAGATTAGTTACAAAAGGACAATGAATAAAAAGATAATTAGTCATTTCCTCATGATTCTTACATAAAATTCATCTATTGGGAATCATCTAACCTCTTTTTATTAAGTTTTCTACCATGAGAAATTTATTTTGAACCAAAATCCAAAGAAAAATATTGATTTTGGGAAGAAGACCCTTGTTCCAAAATTCCTTCCAAAGAGTATAGGCTCAACTTGATTGTTAAGAAGAAAGTAACCCATTTTAACACTATAATCCCCATGATTAGTGCTTATCCACATTGGTTCATCTGAATTATCACTAGAAGTGATACAAAAATGCTATAAATTATTTTTAAGGGTTTGAAGATGGACATATAACTCTTGATTCCTCCCTTTCAGGATTAAAAGCTTCCAAGATTTTCTTGAGTTGTCCACATTGATGTAGTGTCTCACCAAATCCCCAAAGATAGAATAAAGAGGATTGCATAAAGGCTTCCCATAAGGAAATGAATAGGGAGGAACTAAAATTCACCTTTTATCCTTCCAAAAGGATATGATATTTCCATTACCAATCTTCCATTGGCTTCCATTATAGATGAGAGATATATAATGAATAAGATTATCATAAAAAGAGGATCCATTAGGCACATTATCAGTGGAGAGAAAATCAAAAATATCCAAATGATTAAGATATTTAGTTTTAATAATATTAGTCTATAAAAAAATTTCCTTAAGAAGATGCCAACACATATTTGTAGTAAGAGCTAAATTCATTAATATTAAGTTTTTTATACTTAAACCACCCAAATATTTAGGTTGAAAAACATTTTCCTAAGCTATAATATGATATCTATTATAATCATAAGCCCATGACCATAAGAAATGCTTCCAAATCTTCTTAATCTTGACAATAATAATGGAAGGAATCCTAAACAAAGACATGAGATAAAGTGGTAGATTTTAAAGAGTGCTTTGAATAAGAAGGAACTTGGTAGCTTGAGATAAAAATGATCCTTTCCTCCCTTAGATATTCCTTTTAAATCTTTCTAAGAGTGGATTCTAAACCTCTAAAAGTAATCTACCAAAAAAGAGTGGCATTCCAAGGTAATTAGCTAGAAGAGTTCCTATTGGGCATTCAAAAATCATGGAAATTTTGTGTTGGTGTCTCAATGGAGTGTTGGAAAAGTACACAAAACTTTTATCAAAATTGATAAGTTGAACTGAAACTTGTTCATAAAGAGTAAGTAATATTTTCAAATTCCTAGCTTCCACCACTAGGGCATAAAGCATAAATATAGTATCATCAATAAATTGTTGATAAGATAGAGTTTTAACATGAGTTGAAGGTTTGAAACCTTTAAAAATTCCGTCTCTAATAGCATTAAAAACCACTCTATTAAGACCTTTGGGCATAAAAATAAAGAGAAAGGGTGAAAGAGTATCACCTTGTTTAATGTCATGGTTACTGGAGAAGAAACATATCGGTGAACCATTCATAAGAATAGAGAACATTAGAGTGTATATACATTCTTAGACAAGAATTTTAAACTTTTCATCAAAACTAAAGTGGGTAAGGACTTTATTCAAAAATCTCCAAGAGGCCCTATCAAATGCTTTATTCATGTCCAACTTTAGAATCATTCTAGCTTTACCACTTTTGTCCATGGAATGGACCACTTCTTGAACAACCAAAATCCCATATTGAATTTGTCTTTCAGTAACATAGCCTCCTTGTTGGATATAAATGAGATCATTAAGTAAAGGTTGAATTTTATAAGCTAAGGTCTTGGTGATAATTTTATACATTGTATTAGTAAAACTTATAGGCCTAAAATATTTAAAGTTTTGAGAACCATTTTTCTTGGGTCCCAACACTAAGAAAGTATTGTTTAACTCCTTGAGAAGAGTTCCTTTATCAAGAAATTCATTGACATATCTTACAAGATCATTTTTGCAAATATCCCAATAAATTTGAAAAAAAACAAGATAGAAATCCATCCAGTCTTGGAGCTTTGTCTCCATCCATAAAGAAGATAATACCTTTGATCTCCTTCATAAAAATTGTCTTGTATAAGGAGAGAAGCTCGGGAGGACTTATCAAGCCATATGGGATAGATTCCAAGATGAAGTGTTCCTTTTTTTGAAGTGGCTAAACATTATCATTGAGAATATTTTTGTAAAACTTAATGGATTCAATATTGATAACCCCTTTCTCTGAGCTAAGGCTACCATCTTATTTTATCACTTCATTTATTCTATTAAATATCCTATGCTTGAGAGTTTTAAGATGGAATAACTTTGTGTTATGATCACCTTCCTTGAGCCATAAAGCTCTAAATTTTTACTACCAAAAAGTCTCCTCAAATGCATTAAGATTTTGATACTAACAAAGATGATCCTTTTCTTCTAGATAGTCTTCTGCATTCATACCAATATGCTCAATTTTATTCTGAATCCTACTAATTTTTTGTTTTAATTCTTGTTTTGTGACAAAAATATTATCAAAAACCTATTTGTTCCACACTTTAATATTGATCTTCACATTTTTATTTTTTGAGCTAAGGAGTACATCGCCATCCCTCTTCATTAAACTCCCACCACTCTTTGATTTTAACATAAATAATTGGATGTTGAATCCACATATTTTGAAAATGAAAGGGAGTTAGGTCCTTCTTATATATATAATAAAAATTTAAAACAATTGGATTGTGATCTGAGCCTATTCTTGGTAGAGCAAAGAGGCAAAAATCTTGCCTAGTAAACCAATTTAAAGAGAGTAAAGATCTGTCAAGTTTGCATTGAATGAAGTTAGGACGTATTCTTGTATTGGTCCAAGTAAAAATAGTTCTACTTAAATCCACATCCATATGGTTATTATTAGCAATGAATTCTGTTAATTCTTCCATACTCACTAAGAAATCTATATTTCCCCCTTATTTTTCATTAAGAAATAAGGGCATATTAAATTCACCCATTATGATCTAGTCAATATCCTAAAAATTATTTATAAACTAAGAAATGCTATTTTAAAGCCTTCTTCTACCATATTTCATATTAGGGGCATAAATATTTGAAAATATCTAAGTACTATTATTGATAACCAAGGTAGAAAGAATTATGTGATGACCAGTGCTATCAAAAATTACCTCACCTTTGATAGTACTACTATCCCAAAGTGTTGCCAAACCTCTCAAGGATCTAATGGAATTAGTGATATGGAACTCAACCTCCTTTTAAATCAATTTTTTGATCTTACTAGAACCTGAACTACTCATTTTGATTTCTTGGATTGATAAAATATATGGCTTACTAGCTATTCTAAGATCCCTTAAAACTTTATGTTTACCACTACCATTAACTCCTCTTATGTTCCAAGAGATTTAATTCATTTTTTACCTATTTCAGACTTTTTGGTGCTAGTAAAGGATAGTTGATGTTGAGTACCTTCTACCAATTCCTTCTCAATATTGTGTCCCCTAGATTTTTTATTTTCAAGTCTCCCTTTATTTTTGTTGCTTCCCACATCCATGGTATCCTTTGAGCTTCTTGTGCATCTGGGACTCGGTACCTTTGAAGTGTCTTTTAATTTAAATTTTATTGGAAAATTATTATTCTTCCAATATTATCCAAGAATTTGTTATCCCTATTTTGAAAAGTTTTATTTTCCTTGTCTGAAAGAGAATGCTCTTTCACTTGCATTATTGTTACCTCTTCCACTAAACGTATTATAACTTCTTCACTATTGCTATCCAATATACATTGTAGTTCAGTTTATTTTTCTAAACAAAGTATGTCTTATCCATTATTTCCATCCATATTATTATGTATTTGACCTTCTTATAATGGGTTGTTTAACTGTAAATCTTTCATAAAAAAATCTCTTGATCAGGACTCAAAATCAGTCTGGTTGCACCTGTCATATATTCTTTCACATAGTTGGATTGTAGAAGTTCTTTGTTTAGATGTAGCTAAATATTATCTTCTATTACAACTTATTTTCCGTTTGGATGGCTCTCCTCTTCTTGAAATATTTTGTCATCTTCTTGTTCAATAATTTTGGCTACTCATACCATCTTTGTTTTTACTTCCTTTTTATTAACATTTTATAGGTAAAAATGAATAGAATGTCCCATAATATAGCATTTATTGCATCTATAATTATTTTTCTCATATTCTATATCCTATCTCTAAATACCCATTTTAGAATGAAAAAAGCTGAAATCTAGACGTACCTAACTAAAGAGAACATTAAATACAAAATCATGCATGTGTAAGTCTTGGTCTATTTTTTATTACTCCATTATAGGCTATTAATTATCCCATTGAATCAAAAATACTCTTTAACACCTCTAGATCATATAATTCTAAGGGTAGTCTAGGCAAATGAATCTAGAGAGACATGACATTGATGTTTTCTTTAAGAGGATTAAAAGTAGGGATCCATTTTTTCAAGAAGAGAATCATATTGCCCAAGAACTATGGTCCTTCTATTAAATATTTGATAAAATATTCCTAGTTATTAAATGGAATCAAGAAGAAACCCCTAGTCATGGATGAGATTTCCATGCATCCCTTTGGTGACCATTTTCTAGTTAGCATATATATACATCTTGGTTCTTATATAGATTTATATTACATGTTCATGCATACTTTAATTTCAATATTTCCTAGTTCTATACTTCTCATATTAGAGGACATTTGAACATTACATTACTCTATAGATCTACACCACTACTTTTCATATTATGTATTCTTTGGATATTTTACCATGTCCTTATGTGTGCTTTCATGATTGTGTATGTAGATATTTAAACATGTCCTTCTATGTGGATCTAAGATAACTTGTTTGTCATTTATTTATGTGGACATTTTAACATGTCCTTATATGTCTTGCTTTCTCAGATTTAGTGACATGTTCCCATGTCCCTTTTATTGTGTGCCTCATGAAATAATTCATGTATACATATATGTATAAATACACAAGATGGATCTAGAGTGACATGCATAAGAAAAACATACACAAATAACAATGAGCATAGATCATGTTGGATGGTAGATCTTGATCTTATTATAATGTTTGGTTCCTAACAGGGGGGTATGGTGGGGGGGAGGAATTCCCCCCAAGTATGGTCTCCATGGGGGTCCATGGGGGAGGGGGTTTGGGGACAATGCCCCCCAAAAAAAATATTAGTTAAAAAAGCATTATAAAATATTTTAATTTCATAGTAAATCTAGATCATTCACTATTAGGTTATAGATCTAATGTTAGAAATTATGTTTACACATTTTTCCCTACATGTAATCCTCCTTTTGATATAAGGGCATTATAATTATGACAACATGTTATTTGTAAGTGAAGAGGAGATTGTAGTGGATTTATTGCAGGTTTTATCCCTTCATTTTATTGGACTAAATAAAATAGAAGATATGGCTATTTTTGCATGGACGTAGCCCATATTGGGTGAACCACATTAAAACTATGTCTATATTATATTATGTTTTCTACATTTTAAATTTATCTTTATTTCATTAATATTGATGTGTGTTTTGTATTCCTAATAATTGGTATCAGAGTTGAAGGTTTATTTAGTAGATAAACTCATAGGCAAAGAGGGTTCCTGGTTTGAGTGGGAGCAATGGTGGAAGAAGACAAGTTTAAGGTCAAAAATTTTAGTGGTTAAAACTACCAGCTATGGAAGATTCAAATGGAGGACTATCTATATTAGATGGATATTTTCCTACCATTGGGTAGAATAACAAAGAAACCAATGAATATGAAGGATGAAGAATGGGAGGTTCTTGATAGAAATGCACTATTAATAATATAGATGTGCTTGGTAGTGTCAATGGCCTTCAATATTTCAAAATGAAAAACAATAGGGGATGTGATAAAGGCATTAGATAAAGTGCATGAAAAACCCTCAACCTCCAACAAGGTATTTCTTATGAAATGTTTATTTACTATGGAGATGTCAGAAGGTGGGTATATTGTTGATCATTTAAATGAATTTAACATGGTCACAAATTAGTTAAGCTCTATAAGAGTAAACTTTGATGATGAGGTTATGGATCTTTTGATTCTGTGCTCATTTTTTGAAAGATGGAATGGCTTGGTCATAACTGTGAATAATTTTGTCTTTGGTTCAAACACTTTAAAGTTTGATGATGTTATTGGTGTTATTATTATCAAGGAAATCTGATGAAAAATCATAGGTGAGACATCAAGTAATGCTTTTACTATGGATAATAGGGAGAGACAAAAAGATAGAATAAAGGTCCCATGGAATCATGAGAAGTTTAAGAAGGGTAGATCCAAATCTAGAGGAACATTGATGTGTTGGATTTGTAGGAATATAGGATACCTAAAGAAAGATTATTAGTT
This sequence comes from Torreya grandis, assembly GCA_037957365.1. Classification (NCBI taxonomy): domain Eukaryota; kingdom Viridiplantae; phylum Streptophyta; class Pinopsida; order Cupressales; family Taxaceae; genus Torreya; species Torreya grandis. The sequence goes on along the minus strand of JARHVA010004078.1, from coordinate 1,355,079 downwards.
TCAAAATGGAAAATAAGGAGATGGCTAACAAGATAAAAATTAGGAATTAAATGTAGCAGATGATGTGTTATAATTTGATTTAATCCTTTTATTAGATAATATTAATGATTCTTGGGTGTTAGATTTAGGGGCTTCCTTTCATGCTATATCCCATAGGAAATATTTTCAAGATTATGTTCAAGGTGATTTTAGACAGGTTTGTTTGGGTGATTTTAAAACATTTAAAATTGTTTGAAAGGGTAAGATACATATAAAATTATTGAATGGAAACAAATGGTTGCTGAAATAGGTGAGGCATGTTCTTGAGTTGAGAAGAAATCTAATTTTAGTAGGGCAGTTGGGAAGTGAAGGATACATAGTTACATTTATATAAAATCTATGGAAGGTCACTAAAGGATCACTGGTAATAGAAAAAGGAGAGAAGGTAGGTACATTATGATGACTCTTCTATTGCTTTAGATTGTATAGAAGCAGATACAAAATTGTGTCATCGTAGACTTGGGCACATGAGTGAGAATAGGATGTAAGTTCTCCACTCAAATAATTTATTACCATATTTGAAGAAGGTGGATTTGGAATTATGTGAGCATTTTGTATATGGAAAATAGAAGAGATTCAAATTTATCAGAGTTGGGAAGATATATAAGGATGAAAAGTTAGAGCTTGTACCTACAAATGTATCATCCCTTGGTGGCTCTTCTTATTATGTTAATTTTATTGATGATGAAACTATAAAAACTTGGGTTTATTGCATACAAAAAAATCTCATGTTTTTGATACTTTTAATAAATGTAAAGCTTTAGTTGAGAATGAGGCAAGAAATAAGTTGAAGTGTGTCAAATCAGATAATGGAGGTGAATACTATAGTAAGGAGTTTGATAATTATTATTCATCCCATGGGATTTAGATAGATAAATTAGTTCCAAGAACACCACAAAAAATGGTGTGTCTAAAATGATGAACAAGACAATCATGGAGCATGACATTACATGCAGAGTTGCCCTTACGATTTTGGGCAGATGTTGTAGATACTTTTATTTACTTAATAAACAAAGGTCCTTCAATTCCTTTAAATGGTGGGGTTATAGAGGAAGCATGGATTGGTAAAAAGGAATATTATTACTTTATAAATAATTTTGGTTGTGAAGTATTTATCCATATTGATAAATAAAATAGAACCAAGATTGAATCAAAATCCAAGAAATATACTTTTATTAATTATGGAGTTAATGATTTTGGTTACTATTTATGGGATTTTGAAAATCACAAAATTAGTAAAAGTATATATGTGATCTTTAATGAGGTCATGTATAGATATCAATTATAGGGAAAGAAACAAGAAAAGTGAAGTACAAAATATGTAGTACTTGATGAAATCATAGGAAATGAAATTCCAAAAGTGCCATAAAATTAGAATGTCCAAAAACTACAACAAGTACCTCAAACTCTTGAAAATGTAGTTAGAAGATCTAATAGAGTAAGTAGACGACCTGAGCTATACTCTCCTTCACTCTATTATTTATTATTGCCTAATGGTGGTGAGACAAAAAGATATGAAGAAGTAATGCAAGTAGAAATGAGAAAGAAGTGGGAGTAAGGCATGAAAGAGGAGATTGACTCTTTGGTACACAACCAAACATGGGATTTGGTTCAATTTACTACAAGTAAATGATCATTGTAGAATAAATGGGTCTATATTTTGAAGGAAGAAGGTGGAGACAAAAAGAGGTACAAGGCTAGACTTGTTGTAAAGGGGTTTGCACAAAATAAATGTATTGACTTTAATGAAATATTTTCTCTAGTTGTAAAAATGACTTCCATAAGAACTATTTTAAGTTTGGTAGCAGTAGAATATTTTCACGTTGAATAATTAGATGTGAATACTACTTTTATGCATGGTTATTTGGAGGATAAAATATGTATGGAGCAACCAAAAGGATACAAAGTAAAAGGTAAGGTAAAATGGTGTGAAGGTTAAAGAAGAGTTTGTATGGTCTAAAACAAGCTCCAAGGTAGTGGTCTTTGAAATTTGACATGTTTATGAAAGAATAAGGTTACGGTAGATGTCATTTTAACCACTGTGCTTATTTTAAGAGATTACATAATGTTAGATATATTATCTTGATATTATATGTAGATGGCATGCTTGTTGCAGGGTCTTACATGCAGGATATAAATGATCTCAAAATAAAATTAGAAAATTCATTTGAAATGATATATTAGGGTGATACAAAGAAAATTATAGGTATGATAATAATAAGAGACAAGAAAAATATAAAATTAACCTTGTCTCAAGAAGATTACATCAAGAAGGTGTTAGTTAGGTTCAATATGCAAGATGCAAAACCTATAAGTACACCATTGGGAAGGCACTTGAAATTAAGTACGGAACAGTGTCCTAAAATGTAGGGAAAAAAATTACATGTCTTAAGTTCAATATGATTTAATAGTTGGAATTTTTATGTATTCTATGGTGTGCATGATACCAGATATTGCTCAGGCAGTGGGAGTTGTCAATAGGTTTATTAATAATCTAGGAAAAGAGCACTAGGATGCAGTCAAGTAAATTTTAAAGTACTTGAGAGGGACCAATAATAGATGATTGTGATATGAAGGTTTATATGTGACTTTAAAAGGATATGTTGATGTAGATATGGTTGGAGATTTATATGGTAGGAGGAGCACCATAGGTTATGTTTTCACTATTGGTGATATAATAGTTAGTTGGATTTCAAAATTGTAGAAGATATGATGTAGGGACATCCCATGAGGACCCAAAAAATGAACCATTTTTGTTTTTAGTTGGTATATTAGGTGATTTATGGATGATATAGGTCTTAGGAGGTCCATATGTGGAGTTTAGAGAGAGTCAAGATGCATAGAACTCAAATTATAGGTTTTCCTTCCAAAAGCACTATTTGAAAATTTGAATGTTGTTAATCTTTGTATAAGGAATTTTGAGTAATTTATGAAGGTGGAACATGTCTTAAAATTCCTATAAGTTTTAAATAATATATAAGGTCCATAAAAAAGGTCATAAGTGAATATTTAGGGTCTAAACATATCCTATTGTGTATAAATTAAGAAACATTTATGTATGAAAGAAACCTCCACATGGAAAAGGAGAGCCAAGAATTTAGTTATGCATTCTTATTGGATAAGAGAGTTAGTTTTGGATTGTTTTAGGGTGATTCAATTAGAATATAGGAATGGATAATTGAATGTATGAAATAGGTTTATTTTTATGAGGAAAGAATGATGTTGTAACCCTTGATGTTTTGAATGAATATGCATATGCACAGACCCTGTTTATGGTCAATTAGCTATTGTTGGTAATTGCATGTGATGTGGTTGGAAAAATGAAAAAGGATTTGTTTTCAAGTATTTTTATAGACTAATTCATGTATGAATAAAGATATATTTTTAAAGGACAATGGTAAGAAAGAGCCCTGTTAGGAGATTGTTAATTCAGACTCTATTTTGTGTTATGTGGTTTGGTTAAAAACTATGATTTCAAGTTTGATAGTCAAATGAAATATGAAAATGGTTTTAAAATGTTCTTAATATGTTATGGAGTTTGTTTTGGAACTAAAATTATCAAAGGAAAGATATAATCTAGTATGTAGATAGAATACAAATAAGTTTGCAAACCCCTGTGTTGGGCTGAGTGTTTTATCAAGTGATTGTGTTTTGGTCTTGTGTACTAAGTGATATTTAATATTGAATAAAAATGTTATTTAGGTCTATTTAAGTGTTTTTAATTTATAATTTTAAAAATATATTGTATAAATCATTATGTGATTAGGCAGATGCTACTAAAACCCTATTTTTCTTATATTTACATGTTGTAAGAATGGATAGTGTGTTGAAACATCGTAAAGGTCAAGATCAATATGGAGTTGTGAATGTTATAGAATACATTGGAAATTTTATGTGAAATGTTTGAATGATATTATAAATTTTTGATTAATCAATAATGGAGTGAGAGGTTTAGAACTTGGAATCAGACCTATAGACAATTGAATGAGTAACACACTCAAGTGCATTTTAGTGAGACAAGTTGTAAAAGTGGTAATATAGTGTGTATACAATTATTTGAGAACCTATTTGGGGTGAAGACATTTCCATTAAATCAAATTTTAAGTTTTGAAAGTTATTAAAATGTAAGTAAGTGAATTTTGATTGCCCTCAGGCTGAGACAGGTTCTTAGAAACCCTAAATTAGGTTTTTCACTATATCTCAGTTTATAACTAGTTAAACTTTCCAAAAATTTGTATTATTGTCCATATTTATGTGATTTAAGTTAATAAAAAGATTTTAGATCATGTATAGTCTAGTAAGTATGGAAAAAAGAGATTGTGTGTGAAAAGAGACCTTAATAAAATGCTCAAAGAAAAGTGGTTTGAGTGTAGAGATAATTTTTTTAATTGTGTTAATAGAAGGTATTTGATAAATTATATATATATATATATATATATATATATATATATATATATTGATGACTAGTTTTGACATATACACTTGTACTTGTCTATACAAATCTAAAAGGCCAATAAATAGGGCAACAAGGAATGGTTAAAAGCATAGTAGAGTTATGTAAAGTTGTCCTAATGCATTGAGGATCATTGTAATTTGGATAAAATGTTTTAATAGATTGTTAGGATCACTTTTAAGGAAAAAATAACACATTTAAATTATGAGGAACTTGATTTGGTCAATTTGGAAAAGAGAAGACTAGTGTTGATTGAAAAAAATTGGGTAAGTTTACAAGCAAGTAAATCAAGAAGACAATATTTGTAGAACCTATACATAATTATGGTATTAGAGAAGACAAGATTCATTGGAAAAAGAAAGTAAAGTATCCAAAAAAAGGTACAAGTTATTTTTTTATTTTAGTTGATGTTTTTTATTTGTTCATGTAAAGTGATAAGCTGTAAATGAAAGGATAAGAAGTTAGTAGCAACCCTACAGCCAAGTGTGGCTTTTTGATCAAGAGATATATTAATAAGCTTAAGTGAGAGAGAAGCTCATAAATAAAGCTTAGAATATAAAAATAGTCCTATAGGTAGGAAAAGAGGAGAATTCCCAGGTGTGGACAAGAAGAGAGACCCAATTAAGGTCAATAAAGAGAGAAAGATAGACCAAGTGAATGGTCAAGATTTGGCAAGAGAGTGAAGGCTTATCAGAGAGAGGTATAGGTCTAGGTGAGGTCAAGGAATTAATGGATATATTCATGTAGATTATGAAAGAGAGAGGTAATAATAAATAGGTCATAATATATGAGAGAAGCTATGACAAAAAGAAGATGGTGCAAGATGACACCAAGTAGAGAATAGAGATGGAGAAAGAGATGGTTGAGATGAGGTAGCAGATGGATAGGATGTTGGTTATGTTAGAGCAGTGTTTTATCTTAAATTTTGCTCATTTATTAATTTTGGAAGAAGATAATAAAATAGTAATAAGGGTGTGGTATAAATACTTGGTTGGTGATTCATGCATAATTCAGATGAACTTTTATAAATCCTCTTTGCCTATGAAGGAAAAACCTACAAATAAGAAAGCACTAACAAAGGGGATTGTTAGAAAGATAGTTAAGTGGACTACCTAGAATGAGCTATATCCAAGAATTATATGCTTGCTAAGATAATATCAATCCAATTTTGATAAAAATCAAGTTGGAAATGATAAAGTAAGGTACTTGCATAAAATAAATGAAATACAATACAAGAAGAAAGTAGAATGCTTGTTAAAGAAAATGACTAAATCTAGCAAAAGCTGATCAATACTTATGTTAAAGTGGATGGAATATCATTCAAAAAATTATAAAATTATCTATGAATAGGTAAGAACATAAAAATTTAGATTTGGTTGGGGGTAAGGGGCTAAAAATAACTTGTTATTTTTTGCCATAGTGATCAACGGTGATTAAGTTGACCATCAATAGTTGGGTAATCATCAGTGGTTACATGTGTGTTTCTAAAGGTCACTAAAAGAGAAGCTATATAATGAATTAATGGTTAGATAATGGTTCTATTACAGATTTGGTAGATAGGAAACAAGGTACAAACATGTCTAATCAAGTTTAGGGGGTTAGAAATCCAAAATAACAATACTAAAGTACTGATATGCCTATATATTGCTAGTTGGTTGATGGTTGAAGGATAAATAAATTTTGTTAGATTAATAATACTTTGGACTCAAAAGAAAATTTAGTAAATTTATGGGTCTCTTTTGTTGATGTTGAGTTGCTAAAGGAAGACTAGATGTTGGAGAGATTGAATACTTGTGTGCAAGAAAATTTAATAGCTTGAACATGGATTCCTTTCACCTTCTACTCCCATATTTTTATAGGCAAAGAGAGATGGAGGATGGAAGGTTATCTATAGGGTGAGGCTATTGTTCATGATGATTAGAAGTTTGTTAGCACCACATAAGGTGAATATATTAAATTGTATCTAATTATCTTGCACATATTTGGTGATATGTAGAGAAGGTGAGGAGGTAAGGAGACCTGACCATCGATGGTTAAGCTAACCATTGATAGTCAAGTGTTTGAGGGAAGAGGGTTAAAATAAGTTAAAATGGGTTGGTTAAATGTTAAGTTAGTCAGTTAATGAGTTAGCTAACTAGGTGGTTAACTAGACTTAGGATCCATTGATGGACTATAAGGGTTTAAGGAATTTTGATAAATAGAACTATCATGTGTAGTTTTATAGTGTCTAAATTTTACCCTTTTTTATTATGCAACTTTGATTTAACAAGCTATAAAACAAAAAATGGATTGTTGGTCAAAAGTCTATTTGCCTTGAGTATGGGAGGAGGTGTTCCCCCCTCAAACTAAGAGTTGATGAGGTGAAACCAAAATCAAATTAGGTTTTGATAAGTGGTAGATGGTAATTCATGAGGTTGGTGATAAAGGGGTTATGTATTTGAAATGCAAACATGTGCATAAAATGAGACTAAGTGCGATAGCCAAGATCATTCAAAGACTAAAGTTGCCAATGCTGGTAAAAATTTAATCCATTTTATAAGGATAAGGGATAGGGTAACTAGTCCACAACATTGGTCATAACTAATCGAGTCACTCTATAAGTCTTCTAAATAGGGTCAATGTTTTCACAAGTATCTAAGGTAGGAAGTTCTCCCTTGAAATACATAAATGGCCTAGTTGTGTACTAGGTGTTGTAAAATTCAAATGGTCAACATGGAAAAAATGGTCAATACAGTCAAAAGAACCAATGTGAGGTCATCATAAAACATATAAATAGTTTAGGTCAAAAATGGCCAACATCAAGGTGGACATGGTCTAATGGTTGGGTTGGAGAAGGGTAATCTCCAAAAATTTCATGGTTTGGTATAGGGGAGATTAGGTGGTCCCCAAAATTTAGCACTAAGCATAGGTGTTTTAAAAAGTTTTTTTGAAAAGGTGGGTTCTCTTAACCATTAAAGGTTAGGGGTCCCAAAGTTAACCATCGATGGTCACCCTGATTGTCAATGGTCAGGGGAAAACCTTAAAAAGCTAGAATATAAAAAGTGAAAATGAAATTTCATTTTCACTTTTGATAATTTGACTCTGTGCTTTCTATACTCTGGTGATTTTACACTTTGGCATTTTACTGAGAGTTGAATGAGTGTTTTAGCTGAGGTAGAGGTTGGTGATTAGCTAATTTTAATTTCTAAGGTGATTTTTTGGGACTAGCAATATAGGGTCGATGAGAGCATGGTCGAGTAGCTAGATGTAGGCTTTGAAAATGATAGTGATCAAGGAATGAGGTAGGTGATGTGTTGATTTGGTAAATATTTAGTTTTGGTCAATTAATAGGTTATGGTTATTTTGATAGTGATTTTTGGGGATTTTTCCCTAGTTTATTTTTGAGCTAAATTTTAAAATGTAGTGGATGAACTTTGTTTTTCAAAGAGTATTTAGGTTGGGGATGGATTTTGGGGTAGATTTAGGTAGTTTGTTTTGTTGTTTTTATTATTTTTGATGTGTTTTAGGAGGGTAAGATTGAGGGTTTCACCATCGATGGTCACACATAGTGAACTTTGGTGGTTCAACTTGATCATTGATGTCAAATCAACCATTATCAGTCAAACATTGAGGCAAAAAGTGGTAAGGGGATTGTCTATGGTTTATCTAACCATCAATGATCAAGTTTTTTATGGAAGATTTGTTAAAAAGGTGTAGATGAAGATTTCTTAAAAAATATATTTGAAATTGATGTGGGTGGATTAAAGTGTTAAGTGTAATTTTAAGATAGGTGACATGTTTGAGTGATGGGTTGTGATGATTTAGGACAAGTAGAGTTAGGTGTTGGTTTCAAAGGTTTAGGGAAGCTATTATAGGTTAAGTAGGGTGTTAAAAGTTGTGAACTATTTGTTGGGTAGATTTGTTCAAATTGTGTGGGTAATGGTGGATTCCTTTTCAAATGTTAAAGGTAATATGGTAGATTAAATGGGTTGGTTTGGAATGGATTGAAAAATGTGGGTGTTGGTTGGTATTGAGCATTATTTGTAAAAATAAGTGTGTGTCCTAAAGTGGTTATTTTATAGGCATGAGCCTAGATCTAGATGAGGGATCAGGTCCCTAGGATCTTTATAGAGATTTGAGATGGGATGACTAGTGATGAGTGGAGGCACATGGAGGAGGTTAACCTAGAATTCATGGTTCATTATCAACACCTATTGTGGGATGTGGTTATGATCATGGCTCTCATCAAGAGATGTGACCCAACTATGAACACATTTTTGTTGCTAACTATAAAGATTAAAACATACTATAGGATGTTCATAACATTACATGAGTACCCATTTAGGGGGAGTTGATTTACCATATTAAGAGTGAGGAGAAGGATTACCATATGGAGCTGCTATATGGAGAGGATTGGGTCCATGCCAGGTGGTATTTTGATGGATTTAGCTATAGGCCATTATGCCAGAGGGATTTAGAGGATTGATGTTTGATGACCATGATGATGATGGTGGTGTCCTATTTTATGTTACTTAATTTGAGTAGTGGTCAATTTCCCTATCTGTTATTGGGAGTGTTGGTGGAGATGCTGCTAGGTAAGATAATGTTTTAGTGGGATCCTATTTTGTTAGTCTAGATTTATAGGGAGATGTATGAATTTTGAGCTCACCATTGATATGGTATCAATAATAGGTTTGTGCTCCTTTATTGGTCCTATGAGCACATTAGGGTGTTAAGGCCACTAGGGATACCATGGGATGGATACACCTAGGTATACTTCATAGTGGGTTTCTTGAGATGGAGAGGAGTTTATGCTTTAACAGGTGCTTTAGGTGGTGCTAAAAACATTGATTAGTTTAGAGATGCATTAGAGGGTATAGTTTTGGTTGATGTCATTTGGAGGCAATATATGTGATAACCTATATGGACCCAGTATATTTATCAAACTCTATCACTACAAAGTTGGTGATGGATATATGGGAGGAGAGAGGGGGAGATGGAGATTATTCCCTTTGATTGAGTTCAATAGTAGTTTGGTCTTATGTAGGGGATTCTAGCTCCTTAGAGGTATATGAGAGAGGATGTAGACTTTATACTTATGAATTCATAACCATAGGATGTGGTTTTAGAACAGTGATAGATGATGCCAATTTTGTTGATGGATATGTAAAATGATATCAGGGCTTATATGAATCAATTGATTTCGGGTGGGGGGATGGGGGTTAGTAGGACATGGGTGTGGATCTTGTTGAGGTACTAGTTTAGGGTGGTGGTAAATATGGGTAAGCACAAGAAGCACTAGAAGATACATAAGCTCAAATCATAAGGTTATAAGGATAGGTGGCCACTCTACAAGGCTAGATTGTTAATTTATAGGGTCAGGTTACCACCTTGATACGAGAGTGAGATCAAGCGATGATCTCTCTTGGTTTAGTGACATAAGGGAGAGATACCTTGAGATAGAGGGAAAGAGATTTGGAATCACCCATAAAAAGGACCACTTGATATGATTTTAATGACACAATACTTTACTATAGTTGAGGAGTTGAGATACCATGAGGTGATAGTTCTATTATGGTGTCCATAGGAGCTAAGATATGGAGAGTACATGGCCAAGTTAATAGGTGGTCCATTTATAACTACTCCAAGAGAGTGATCCTCTATAGTGGGTCAAGAAGGTAGATTAGGGGGACCATCATCAGATGGTAGTGCAGGTGGAAGATTAGGAGGGGTGAGTGGTAGTGGTGCCCCAAGGGCCTGATATATGATATTATATGATATATGTGGTTTTGATACCAGCCTATGTGTTGATGATGTGAGATGTATATGAGAGAGAGGTTTCATACATTGTTACATGTATCTTTATTTCATGGGCATGATGTATATGATGATTTTTGTGATGATATATATGATGTATGTTCATTTATGGTTTCATGTTTTGATATGATGTTTATGCTCATGTTTATGGTTCATGGTTTGATGTCATATGATGTTGTGATGATGGTAATTTTTTTTTATAGTTATGTTAATGTGGTTTTATGATTTGATGTTATAAGATGAATTTTTATGATGTTTATGGTAAATGGATAGGATAATACATAGATAGATGTATGATGTGATTCATGATGTTTTGATCATTGATTTTGTTTAAGGATATGAAGATAAATGGTTTAATTATATTTGTTTAGGATATGATGCATGTTCATATGACATTTCTATGGATAGGATGATGTGTGATGTGATTCATGATGTTTTGATCATAAATAGCTATATGTGTGGTTCATGGGTATAATTCATAATGTTATGTTCATCATTGATGTTTGTTTTTCATGATCATGGATATGTAATGTGATTATGATCATGATTTATTTTATGGAGATGAAAATACATTAATTAAGTTAGATAAAAAACTAAATTTAGGGAAAAGGAGATGAGAATCATGAGATGCATGTCTACATGAACCAATGACATGAGGGTAAACAAAAAGTATGAAGATTTTTTATTGGTAAGGACCTAACAAACCCAAATTTATATTAGATTAAGGAAACTAAGCCTTTCTTATGCTTAACATTATCATACTTAGGTTGATAAATAGGGGTCTTGATCACAATCGTGTCAAGTAAGCTCAAAATCCCTTGATTAAAAGATGGTATAAAGGGAAGATAGGTGGTAGGTGAAAGGTAAATGAGTGGATAGAGAAGGTAACCTTATGTGGGTTAGTTTTCCAATTCTATAGGTGACCTAATAACCATAGTAGACAAGTCCATGCCTTCATTATAAGTGTAGACTAATCAATGTGGGAAGTCTACTAATGCTAGATATGAAAGTTGATTACAACTTTCTTGGGATAGCTGATTTTGACATAGGGTCTTTTGTTTATTACTTTTATTGTTTATATTTTTTGAAGTTGATCAATTTAATAAACTTTAAACGTTTGATTTTAATCCATTTTACTTATCCATCCTTCAAAGGATTGGTCTAAGTTTGGATTTATATGTTTGATAGCTATCCTTCAAGGGAGTAGTCTATCTTTTAAGCATTTTAGTTTTATACAACTATCCTTCAAGGGAGAAGCTTGTAATTATATAAATATGTGACCCAAATTATATTTGTTTTTGATTTCAAGGTTTTAGACATGGACAAGTTTAATTAGGCTTAGAGGTTTACCTTTATGCGGGTAAGATTTTCAGCACAAAGAGGTTAATGGTAGGTGAAAGGAATCATTTGAGGAATAAATGATCATGAGATTTTGTCTCATTAGAGATGAAAATTATCCATGGGTAGAATCACAATACCCATATTTAATATTAGGCTATAAATATGATAGTTAATCACATGGTTTGATGTTATAATTGGTTATCCTCAAAGGGAGAGGGATAGGTGATTGAAGGTAAAAATATCATAAATCAAGGGATGAGCTTAAGTTAGATAGTAAGTGATTTCAATCCTTCCTTAACAAAATAAAGGACATATATGCAAAGTATTGAGAGGCTTGGGTTCTGGTTTTCCTTCAAAAGAGGATAAATGATAAGCTCATGATCCATACTTATGGGTGATGATGTAGGGTCCAAGCCAATTAAAATTAAATTTACCTCTTTTGATTTACTCCATGTTGGTGACATGTTGGATTTATTTTAGGATGAGTTATCTGATATTGAATTCTCATTCTTTTAGGTGTTTTTTTAGGTGCACTTGATTCACTCTTGGTAGACACGAAGATGGTTAAGTGTTGTGAGGCAATGTTCATCAAGTAGCTCAAGTTGTTCTAGAAATTCTTGATGATAGTCACTCTCAAAAATGATCTCTTGTAAAGATATGCAAAATTAAGGAATCTAAACTTGAGAGGAAAAATTTCCTCTACTCTGAAGACCACAAAAAAAGGATAGAACCTATAAAGGTTCAAGTGTTAATGTGATAGGCCTAGAAAGTGAAAGGCATGTGCAAGTGTCAATCCTGACTTGTCTATCCATTTTATTGTGGATGGTAAGGTGAGGAAAATCTTAACTTAATGAAATATGTGTCATATAGACCTTGGAATTTCTTTTTCTTTAAATATTTATCGTTATCAATGATGATCTTATGGGAAACATGCAAACAATAGATGATGTGATGGTTAATAAAGTCAATAATATTTTCAGCTTTGGTAGAGATGAAAGGAATGGTTTTTTCCCACTTGGTGAAATACTTAGTGCTGGTAATGATGGATTGGTGACATTATGAGGAATGAGGATTGATTTCCCTAATAAGATCTAATCCCCATTATGATAATGGTGAAAAGTATTTGGATACTTGTAGGCCATGGGAAGGTGCATGTTGTAAATTAGCATGTTGTTGACATTTGACACACTTTTTTACATAATCACAATAGTATTGTTAAGGGTGGGACAATAGTGGCCAAAGCAAAGGATTCATTTAGTGATGCATAAACCACTAAAATATCCCCCATAGATTCTATCATGTGTTTCCTTGATAGCATGGAAAGCTTCATGACTATGAAGGCAATGGAGAAGGAGGACATCAAAGTAATGTTTATAAAGGATTACCCCTAGTATGGTATAATAAGAGGTACTTTGAAAAAAATCTCTTTGAGAATTTATAGAGAGGTTGGGAGGAATGATACCGAGGTTGAGGTAATCAAATGTTTGTTCATACCATATGTTTGATGGAGATACTTACACATTAAAAATGGTAAGAAGGTCAGAATGGATATAGGAAAGTGATAAAATTGTGGATGGTAACAAAGAGTTTAGAGTTAGAAGGTTGAGATGGGATTTGGAAAATAAGGGAAGCCATTGTATTTATGAATTTGTTAGTTGATCATGGAACTAACTAGATAAGGTAATGACCAAATGATTTTAAGAGTACATCTATAAGTTATTTATATTTTAGTAAGACATCATTATTACATTGGTAAGATCCATTGACCTGGTTGACCACAATTTGGTAATCACCAAAGACGATGATTGTCTTGAATCTGAAGGCTAGAGTAATTTGGAGACCTATGAATAGGGATTTATACTTAGCTACATTAATTAAAATAAAGGGGAAGAGGTTCACCATCAAGGGGAATTAGAATAACTCTATCACCCCCACCACATTGGCATTTGGAACCGTCGAAGAACATGGTCATTTGGTAGGTGGGGTCCTCTTGAGAAAGAGTCATGATAGACTAATCTAAAAATACAAGAAGAAGTAATTGGTTATCTGGTAGAGGGGCTTTAGATAATTAGTCAGAAATGAATTTCCATTTAATTGAATTCTACTAAAGGAGCTCTAGTTAAAACTTAGTTAAAAGCATGAGCCACTTAGCCATATGTTGGTTTTGGTATGGTTTAGAGTGCATGCACTTGAGTGGGTTAGTGTTAGTGATGATGAAGGTTTTATGATTAATAAGGTAGTGTAAAATATTAGAAGCCAAAAATATGAGGGTGATGCAAACTTTCTCAAGATGGGAATACCGAGTCTCATACTCTATAAGAATTTGACTTATATAGTAGACAAATTAATCTTTGCTATGTTCATCACAGTGAGCAAACATTGCCCCTAGAGAATGGTTAGTGGTAGAGGTGTAAAGTTAAAAGGGTTTATATTCTTTAGGTGGGGTAAGAATAGGTGGAGAAAGAAGGTATTATTTGAGTGAATCCAAGTCTTTTTGGAAATATTTAGTCCACTTAAAAGAGGTTTCTTTCTTAAAGAGATGGTAAAAAGGTCAACATCTATCTGATAATTGAGAGATGAATTGATGAATTGATTGGAACTTCCCCTATAATCTATAGAGTTGTTTAAGGTTCGTTATATGTGGCATTTCCAAGATTTCTCAAACTTTGGCTAGGTCTAATTAAATTACTTGAAGGGAGATGATGAAGCCAAGAAGCTTTCTAGAAAGAACCCCAAAAATACATTTCTTGGGGTTAAGGTGGATGTGGAAATGGATAAGGTGTTTTAGTATGATTTTTATAATTTCTAGATGATCCTTGTGATATTTAGATTTCCCAAGGAGATCATACATATAGTCCTCTATAATTTTATGGATGAGGTCATGGAAGATATAGGTCATGACAGGTTAATAGGTTGCACTAGTGTTCTTCAGAACAAATGGTGTGACTCTATAATAGAAGGTTCCCCATGGGGTGATGAAAGAGGTTTTATGTTGATATTTGGGGGAAATAAAGATTTGATTATATCCTGAGAAACCATCCATGAGAGATAACATCTCATAGTTGGTTATAAGATCAACAAGTTGGACATTGCTAGGTAAAGAAAAGTCATCCTTTGAGAAAGCAAGGTTGAGGTCATGAAATTTGATATAAAGGTTAAGTCCCCTTATGGGTTTGGTAATGGGAATAATGTTAGAAACCCATTGGGGATAATCAATGGGTTAGATGAAGTCAACAGATAAAAGGCATTAAAACTCCTCTTTGACAAAAAGGGCAATATGAAGGTGCATCTTGTGAAGATTTTTTTGAATAGTCTTAGTGTCAATATGAGTGATAATTCTATGGAAAGTGATATAAGGGTTAATTCTAGGCATATCTTGATAAGAAAAATCAAATTCTATGTTGTGATCACAAAGTAAGTAAGGGTAATCCTATTGTTCTATAGAATTCAAGGATTGTCTAATCTTGACAATGTAGGGGTTATCTTGAGTAAACAAGTTAACATCAAGGATAGATTCATTCAACATGGTTTGGTTCTTAGGAGGAAGAGATTTATGGATAGAATAACCCCCCACACAAAGGTAGGTGATAATGGAATCATCATACTAATGTTGAATGGTGTTGATGGTAGGAGAATCATTTTCTACCATTTAAGGATGGATGAGAGGAAGATTTTTAGTTTGGCCATCCTTTTGATAGGTCAGGGGGCCCAAACTAATGGTATTGATAAATTTTTTTAAATAATATGATATCAAAATCATTAGACTTTGAGGTAGATGGTATGGGACATCCTCATCGATGGTGGTAATGAATTTAGATAAGGTGGGTTCTTCTAGTGGTATGAACCCAAGGTTGAATAACTCATGAGGGTTTTGGGTTTTGATTATTGGTAGTTCATGAGGTCCCTATTCATAAAGGCCAAAACCAAACCCCTTCCAAGAAAACCTATGAAGGTACATTTGGCAAAGGTAGGTTTGTTGAGATAGGAGAAGATGGAGGTGAATGGTCAGACATGAGGGGTGGTACAGGAAGAAAGAAGTGGATGGTTGAGTCCCCCATATAGGAAATTGATTGAATGATTGGGTGGCCCAAAAAGAATGATATTTTTGATGTTAGGGTCATAACTAAGATCGTGATCAAGGTTTCATTACTCTTGAGTAGTATGGAAATCATCCAAGGCTAGAAGGTGATATTCCTCAGGTGAGAGATGTTAGAATGTGGGTACCAAGGGGTCCTCTATGAGGATTTGTGAAGAAGGTATGTATGATCTTATTGAAGCTTCATCAACTATAGGGGTGGATTTATTGGTAGTTAGTGGTGAAGTGGATGGATGAGGAAGAATAACATCATTGGGTTAGTACATCATATTAAAATATGTAAAAGGACTAAGTTCAGCTAGTATGGTGATGACATGACCTTCACGATCAAATTTGATGGAATGATGCAGAGTGGAAGGTAAATAACCCATATCATGGATCTAAGGGCATCAAAGCATAACATTGTATTATAAATCACCCTTTAAAACATAAAAGAGTTATAGAATGGTGTGAGGTCCCAAGAGAATATGGAAGATAACTATCCCCAAGGTAGTGGCCATAGTGTCATTAAAAGAGTGAAGGACCACTACAATTTATAACATGAAGTTATTTGGCATGTCAATTTGGTCATATGCATGGGAGGAAATAATGTTGCTACTATCCCCCCATCAATCATCACCCTTTTTATGTGGGTTTGGCTGATGTATGTTGTGATAAAGTGGGGAGGATTAGGATCTTTAGGATGTATAAAAGGTATTTTTGAATCCTTAAAGGTGACTAGGGTGTAAAGTGAAGGGCTATAAAAAAGTCTAAAAGGGGTTGAGGATATTTGGTTTAAACCTCTATAGATTGTAGGAATCCCATAAATGTTTGATAGTGAGGTGGTGAGGTATTGATTAATTCATATAATCTCATCTTCACTAGAGTTTGGTGAAGCTATTTCAACGCTACACACTGAATGGATTTAGAAGGGTTAGAAGGGGATGCACCCAAAATGGATACTTTGGGTTTAGGAAATGGTGAAGGTATTTAGGTTCTGTTGGAAGGGTAAGTCCATGGTATAGACACTTTATCTTTTCCCTTATCTTTTTTTTGGGCCCAAAATTAGGTAAGCATATGAATGGTGTGGATAAGAGGAAGTGTTCGTTTGGATTGTTACTTTTATTCTTCCTTAGTCTTAGGTGAGAGTGGGGGATCAGGTAAGTGTTGGATGGTCCAGATTGGTGGTTGGGTTGAAAATGGACTCAAGGGAGGTTTATCTAATAATAGATCATCCTCATCTCTTAGGCTATAGATCAGTGTTTGGAGAGATTTACAGTTCTTCATATCATGTCCTGGTGTCTTATGGTATAGGCAAATCAAATTATCATTGAACCATGTTGGTTTAAGATGTGAAAGGTCAAAAATTTTAATGGGTATTAAGGTTAAAGAAGAGGTTTGTAACAACCTTTGTATAATGGTCAAATAAGTTTTGACCAAAGGTGTTGAGGGTGTTGGGTTTTTGTTTTTATGATTGGGAGCCTTCTTGGGAGTAGGATTTACCACATAAGGTGGAGTTGGTGGGATGGTTTTGGTAGGTGGTTTCGGTTGGGATTTTTTGGTTATGATACAACAAACTAGCCATTGAAAATGTAGTGATGTGCCCATGGATGTCAAAGTTGTGATAATGAAATAGCCATTGATCCTTGTAAAGCACAGACCTGAATGTATTCAAAGGGTTTAATGCTAAGATCAGTAGGAAGTGATTAAGGAATAGATCATCAAACTAAATTTAGGACCTAATTCAATTAACCAGAAAAGGAGGAATGATGAAGAAGGATCAGATCGCTAGGTGGACATTGAAAGATGTAAACTTTCAATAGCATGACTTGTTTCTCTACATTGAGAAAAACAAATGGGTAGATGCCCCTAAATTCTAGCCTATCTTCTTAACAAATTTCAATGCAACATGATGTGTTACTATTCCCAAATCCTTCTTGAAGAGGCTATATAAGGGACTCTCTTTTATTGTAAATGATCTCTTTTTGACAATCAGAAATAAAACTCTGCCCAAATTGAAAGGCATTACTGAGACTTTGAGCTCATATTGTTGATCATATTTTGTTATTGGAATAAGAAAGCAAATGACTTTTCAAACTTTGTTGAGTGATATCTTTGTTGTTGGGGAAACTATTCTTATGTCTTTTTCCTTAATATATTTTTTGTTCCTTTAATTTAACAAGTAGAATTAGTGAAAGTAGTTAGGAAGGTGTCCTAAATTCAACTATGGAGAGACTTTGTGCCCCCATAATTGCCTTTAGTGTGTTTTCTTTTCATTTCTATGAAAAGGAACTTGGGATGACTTTGTGCCATCATTGTCCTTCGTATCTCACTCTTGGGCAATTCAGGTGGAGACTTTGTGCTACATCTCAATTTGTTGGTTACTATGTGCTTGGTTACATTTTGCTTTTACTACTAGGAGTATTCTTGTGGTTTGTTGAATAGTACATTTGAAAGAAGAGGAGTGATTTCTATCATTTCCCTTGAGATTTCTCCTTTGATCCGCACGCATCATCTCTAAAAAAAGAGAGATGGATGGATTTTCCTACCCTTGAGTATTATTTTCTGTTTATATATATATATATATATATATATATATATATATATATATATAGCATATTCGTAGGGAACCTCCCCTTGATGAGAGGAGAGATTAGTCCCCTTTTGATGTGGTAAACCTACACATTTGGATGACCAATCTTCCTACTTTTGCTGATCAGACCTATTTTGTTTATCAGTACGCTGATCGACAAAATATTCAACCAACTGTGCCTACCCCCTTGCTTCACATACTACAATGATAAAGGTGTCAGGTACTTATCCAAAATATATTGATATCCACATATTATACTCAACCAAAGAGCTAAGTTAGTTATTCTCTTGGTAATGACCTTCAAGTAAGATTAATGGTAACAGGTAAGGTTACCACTAGGTGATGAAATCATAGTCGAGCCTTAACTCAAGTTTATTTGATTCTTAATTTTTGAATGTGGTTTGGTTTAGTCTGTGCAACAAAGAGTGAAACTATGATGGATTACTTTACCTTTAAGTTAAGCTATGTGAACTAAAATTTCAAGCAATTGATGTATGCACTTAATTTTAAGCTCAAAATAAACTTTTGATTTTGTTAATGAGAAAATAATAGAGAGAGAATGCAAGAAAACAAGAACCCATGTAGAGACACAAGGGTCCCATCAAACATGCCAAAATGTTTCAATGAATTTCTTGCTTATTATACAAAATAAAAACTAAGTACATGTATGGTTGGAAAACTTGAATGATAGTAAACACTTTGAATCAGAAGATTATGAAGATCTCCTCTTTGACTTGGGAGGATGACCTGTAGATAAGAAAGCACTAAAATAAACTTGGTCATTAGATAAATAGTTGAGTGGATTGCCTAGCAATAGCTAGATCTCATAAGTGATAACTTCCTTAGGGGATGTCAATCTACATGTTTTATATAATTAAGTTTATAAACAAAAAAGAAAGGTACTTGTATCAATGAATCAAAAGGTACTTAAACTAAATACAAGACTGTTTATTAAGAAATATGCTAAAAATGATTAAATTAGCAATAAATTAATCAATACTAGTGCTAAAAGGTTGAAGTATGCTCTTGAAATATGAAAGGGGTCTTTGAATAGGTAGGAACACAAAACATTAGGTTCAAATGGGTGTAGGTAGGTAAAATTAAGTTGCTATTTTTTGGTGCCATAATGACCATCAATAGTTGGGATGATCGTCGATGGTTAAGGTGACTGTCAAAGGTTAGGTAAACCATTGACAATTGACATAACTATCAGTGGTTACTATGTGAGGATCTAGGTTGGTAATTTTGGCTTATTGATGAGATTTAAAAGATGAATTCTGAGAGATGGGTAGGGTTTGGGTTGATTGCAAAATGGGAATAAATTAAATGAATATTGAGAATCAATTACTTGTCTTACCATATATTAATTGAGTGGATAGTTGAGGTAGTTAGCCTATTGGTGGAATCTAGATTCATTTTGATAGAGTAACAGTACCTAAAAGATTGATGGAGAGGTGGTGGTAAATTGACTCTTTAATATGATTATTAGATTATTGATGGTAATTGACCTGCAAGAAATAAACTCTTGGATACACATGCTCTTGATGCTAATTATCAATGAGTTTCACCTCCTAGCTCCTCTCTTCTTATAGGCGTAAGTAAGAGGTAGAAGTGAAGGTTAAACTAGGCTATCTAATTATAAATTATCCATATAAAGACTTGTAATAGGATTTAGATAAGCTATAATTATAAAAGCAAAGTAGATGATTTGCGTGGTTCTGGTTAGGGAGATGGACTCTGACCATTGACAGTCAAGGTAACCATCGATGGTTACCCTCACTATTTGCACTTGAGTGGCAAGGGTAAAAAAGGGATAAAAATAAATATTGAGTTAGTGAGATTGGTTTCGGATTTAGATTGGTCTTGAGAGGGTCGTAAGGTGGTAGAGGGCTACTTCAACATTCAGAATTGTGGTGTGCATATTTTTGGTGTCTACAGGGTGATCAAAGGTTGGGTAGAAGTAAAACCAACCGTAAGAGAGGGAGACATACCAAAGGGTGGATCCTTAGGAGGAACTAATTAACTAAGGGGATGGTAATATATAGTATTGAGATAATGTTAGAGGGTTACATGGTTATTATCAAGGAATGTGCTAAAATCTGCATCACCCTCAATAACTGAAATATACTCCATAGAGGAAGAAGAGGAAGAGGAAGGTGGACATGGTTGTTTTTATTTTTAAACTATTTTCTAGTAAAGACCATGTGAGAAAATAAAAAATTAATGATGAAAATTCACACCTCAAATAAAACCCAAGCAAAATAAAATAATTCAAGGCAATCCAAACATACAAATAAAGTGCATTAAATTGAGGATGCTTTTTTTAGATCATTTTTGGATTATGCCTTAAAAAGTGTGAAGAAGAAATTTGGCTTGTAGATAAATTACAAGAGGAAATATAAGGTTGGTTTTAGGTTCTATTTAGGTGTTCAAGAGATAAATTTATATTGATCTTCAGTACATGGCTTGGAATTGGGGCCTACCCCCTCACTTCACACACTACAATGATAAGGGTGTTGAGTGATTAGCCAAGATATACTAAATTTCATAGTTTATACTCAATAAGAGATTTAATTTGGTTCTTCCCTTGGTAATGACCTCTAAGTAGAATTGCTAGGAAAGGGTAAGGTTGATCACTAGGTGATGAAATCCTAGTTGAGCCTTGTCTCAAATTTTATTTTGATGTGTTGATTGATTATGTGGTTTGGATAAGTGTATGATAACAAGAGTGAAACTATGATTAATCACTTTTCATTTAACTTACTAGATGAACTAAAAAAAGCAAGAAATCAATGTATGTAATGGATTTATTTTATGTCAAAAGAAATTTCAGATTTCATTTGATGAACATAGAACAAAGAAAGAAAGAAAGGGCACCTACATGATGTTAGGGTCTCACTGGGTGTGTCAAAATATTTCTCTTAATGTTTTCTCATTTATTAATTTTTTAAGAAGATAAGAAACTAATAATAAGGGTGTGGTAGAAATACCTAGTTGGCAATGTGTGCATAATCCAAATGAATGTTGATAACTCTTCTAAGGTTAGGAAGGAATAACTTGTAAATAAGAAAGCACTAACAAAGGGGATTGTTAGAAAGATAGTAAAGTTTATTGCCTAGTGTGAGCTAGATCCAATAAGCATATACTTCTTAGGAGGTTGTCAATCCACTATTGATAACAATCAATTTGGAAATGGTAAAATAAGGTACTTGAATAAGATAAATCAAATGCAATACAAGAATAAATTAGAATGATTGTTAAATAAAATGACTAAATCTAGCAAAATCTAGTCAATACTTAAGCTAAAGTGGATGGTATCTAGTTCAAAAAATCATAAAAGGTTATGTGAATAGGTAGGATCACAAAAAGTTAAGTTTGGTTTGGGGTAAGGGGCTGAAAATAACTTGATATTATTTTCTACCATAGTGATCATCAGTGATTGGGTGAACCATCAGTGGTTAAGATGACCATCAATAGTTAGGTAACCATCGATGGTTGAGGGTGATCGTTAGTAGTTGGGTAACCATAAATGATTGCCTATGTGTTTTTAAAGGTCACTAAAAGAGAAGTTACAAAATGAGTAAATGGTCATATAAGGGTTCTATTAAGGATTTGATAGGGAGGAAATAAGGTACACAGGTCTAATCAAGTTTGGGGGGTTAGAAATCTAAAAGAACAATTCTAAAGTATGGATATACCTATAGCTTTCTAGTTAGTTGATGGTTGAAGAAATTTTTCTAGAGTAACATTAATTTGGCCTCAAAAGCAAATTTGGTAGAGGTTTGGGTCTCTTTTGTTGATGTTGAGTTGTTGAAGGAAGACTATATGTTGGAGATCTTGAATCCTATGTGTAAGAATATTTTATAGCTTAAACATGGATATTTTTCACCTTATACTCCCCTCCTTTTATAGGAAAAGAGATATGGAGGATGGAAGGTTCCCTGAGGGTGATGTTATTTTTCATGATACTTGGAAGTTCATTAGCACTGCATAAGGTGAACATTTTAAATTGTGCCTCATTATCTCATACATAGCTGGTGATGTGTTAAGAATATGAGGAGGTAAGGAGACTCGATCATCAATGGTCAGGCTAATCATCAATGATTAAGCTAATTTTCAATGGTTGAGTGTCTAATGGAAAAGGGTTAAATTAAGTTAAAAGGGGTTGGTTAAATGTTAATTTAGTAAGATGATGAGTTAGATAACTAGGTGGTTAACTAGATTCAAGGTCCACTAAGGGTCTATAATGGTTTGAGGTATTTCAACAACTGGAACTATCATGTGTAGCTTTTTAGTGTCTACAAGAATTTAGGAGAAATTGGAAGCTCACATGTTGGATGCTTAATGAGGAAGAAGCCACTCAAGTGGTCAACTGAACTATTGATGAAGAGAAGAAAGGTACAAGCAAAGAGAGAGGAGAGATATCAAAATAAGTTTCTATGTAAGCAACTAAAAAGAGAAATGTAAATGATTTGGTTGAAAGGACATCATAAGGAATAAGAAGAAGAGAAACACACTGATGAGGAAGTGATGAATTTAAGTGAAACAAAAGAGAAAAATTGCAGCTTGCCAAGTGTTGAGCATGATAAAAAATGTGAAGATCAACTAGAAGGCTTCATTGAAGGCTTGGACAAAGGAATTCAACTCTATAAAGAAGGTATGAATTCTAATTTTATGTTTGTATATGAAAGTGATGAGTAATTAGAAGTATAATTGTTAGCCATAGAAAAGGCTTTGTAAGGTGAAGTGATAGAGAATGAAGATAAATAAGTGTAGGTTGCAATATTTGAACCTCACATGGATGAGGGAAAATATCATGGAGAAGCAATGATAGTAGAAATATCACAAGTTGAAGATATGGAACCTTATGGAGGCTTGAGTCTCATTGAGTTAGTAGGTGAGCAAGACATTATTTTTATATTGGTTATAGGTATGAATATGAAATAAGTAGTTAAAAGTAAAAAAGTCACAACAGTATATTGTGGCATCTACAACCCACATGATAGAGGTAAAGAGGAAGAATAAAGTGTACATGTAATGCAAGATGATACAAGCAATCAAGGAGGTAGAATAGTGTATAATAGAGGAAAGGTTGAGCACAATCAGGAGAAACTAAGGTATGAAGGAGTAAAAAAAGACAAGGATGATCTAAGAGAGATGAATTAAAAGATATGGAAGAAGTTATCAATCTATTGGAGCTTAATTTCTATCTCCCCTAGGGGTATGATGTAGGGGCATCTCATGAGGACCCAAAAAATAAACCATTTTTATTTTTAATTGGTATATTAGGTGAGTTATGGATGATAGAGATTTTAGGAGGTTCATATATGGAGTTTAGAAAGAGTCAAGATGCATAGAATTCAAATTATAGGTTTTCACTCCAAAAGCACTATTTGAAAATTTGTATAAGGAATTTTGAGCAATTTAGGAAGGTGATATATGTGTTAACATTCCTATATTTTTAAAACTATATATAAGGTCCATAAAAAATTTCATTATTCAATATTTATGGTCTAAACATGTCCTATTGCATGTAAATCAAGAAACAATTATGTATGAAGGAAACCTCCACATGGAAAAGGAGAGCCAAGAATTCAATTATGCATTCTTGTTAGGATAAAAGAGTCAATTTTGGATTTTTTTAAGGTGATTACATTTGAATAGAGGAATGTATAAATGAATGTATGAAACATGTTGGTTTTGAAGGGGAAAGAATGATGTTGTAACTCTTGTTGTTTTGAATGAATATGCATATGCATAGACCCTATTTATGGTCAAATAGTTATTGTTGGTAATTGCATGTGATGTGGTTGGAAGAATGAAAAAGTATTTTTTTCAAGTATGTTTATATACTAATGCATGTATGACTAAAGATATATTTTGAAAGGACAATGGTAATAAAGAGCCCTGTTAAGAGATTACTAATTTAGACTCTATTTTATATTATGTAATGTAGTTAAAAACTATGATTTCATGTTTTATAGTCAAATGAATTCTGAAAATGGTTTTTAAATGTTATTAATATATTATGTAATGTGTTTTTTAAATAAAATTATCAAATTAAAGATAATCATATGATTTGGTATATAGATAGAATATAAACAAGCTCACAAATCCTTGTGTTGGGCTAAGTGTTTTGTCAAGTGAATACATTTTGGTTTTGTGTACTAAGTGATATTGAATATTGAATAAAAATGTTATTTAGGTATATATAAGTGGTTTTAATTTATAAATTTCAAAATAATATGTATAAATCATTATATAATTAGGTAGATGTTACTAAAACCCTATTTTTCCTGTAGTTGCATGTTGTAAGAATGGATAGTGTGTTGGAACATTGTAAAGGTCAAGATCAAGATTGAGTTGTGAGTATTATAAAATACCTTGGAAATTTTATTTGAAAATTTTTAATTATATTATAACCTTGTGATTAATCAAGAATGGAGTGAGAGGTTTAAAACTTGGAATCAGACTTGTAGACAGTTGAATGAGTAGCACAATCAAGTGCATTTTAGTGAGCAAAGTTGTAACAATGGGAATATATAATGCATAAAATGATTTGGTAACCTCATTGGGGTTAATAAAGTCCCTATGATCAAATTTTAAGCTTTTAAAGTTAGTAAAATGTAAGTAATTTAATTTTGATTGTCATCAGGTTGAGATAATTCCTGGAAACCCTAAATTAGGGTTTTCACTATATCTCAATTATAACTAGTCAAACTTTACAAAAAACTGTATTATTGTCCATATTTATGTGATTAAATTGAATAAAAATATTATAG
>JARHVA010004077.1:1697500-1702500 GCA_037957365.1 Torreya grandis | reverse complement strand
ATAGAGACCTTCCCAATTTGGCTCAAACTTGCCCTTATTTTCATGTTATTGATTAGTGTTCTTCTGATTCTATTTTCCTATCTTTTTATAGTTTTTTCATAACCGTTTATGATATTCCTACACGCAATCTAGAGTATTGATTTGTTTTTCATCTAGGATTTCTAACTTGTGAAGTCACACAACTGTATACTCCTCATCATCAATTAGATCTTATAAATAAATTCATAAAGAAGGAAAATTGATCTCAATTATAAAAATGGATTTGGACCCAAATAAAAATGATTAAGGTGTTTCCATCATAGGCATATAAATTTTGATTCATTAAGTACATAAATCCATATAGATTTAAAGGTGTTAGCAATGACCAATTTGATTAATGAGCCTTCTGAGGATTTTAATAATGGATTTATTGGATACCTTGGCTTGGCCATTACCTAGGGGACAATAGGTTGTGCACCAATTATTTTTTATGTGAAATTGGGCACAAAGGGCCTTGACGGTTTTATTTTTGAGATATTTTCCATCATCAAAGATGATGACAATGGGAATATCACAATGATGAATGAGAATTTTGAGGATGACTTTAAATTATTTTTTTACCCTTACATAAGTGATGAAAATGTCCTCCATCTATTTATTTAAATATTTGGTGCTTTTAATGATATTTTTATGTCCATTAGATGAGTTGTTATTTATGCTTCCAATGAGATTGAGTCCCCAATTAGAAAATGGGCATGAATTTGTGATCAGTTTAAAAGCTTGTGAACGTATGTGAATGATATCCTCATGATTTTAGTAGGATATGCATATTTAGACATATTCAAAAGCATATTTTTCCATAGTGGGCCAATAAAATCTTATTCTCAATAATTTCTTCATGGGGACCATGCCACTAGTATGTTCTCCATATATTCTATCATGAACTTCATTGATCATGAAGGTGGCTTACTCTAAGTTTAAACATATTAGCATGGTTCCATCATATCCCCTATGATAGAGGGTATCATTAAAGATGGTAAATCATGAAGTGCATTGGAAGGAGAATTTATTATGATTTCATTATAGGTTTTAAGGAATATTTTGTCATGGAAAGAGGTGTATATTTCATGGTACTAAAGGGAATTAGGAGCAAAAATTTCACATACGATTTCTGAGTTACGAACATCATATGTTGGGATCATGAGTTATTCAACCAAGAACTAGTTTATTTGATATCCTTTTGCATTTCTAGGAGAGAACCGATAGTGACCATGACATTTGTAGATTTTTTATTTGCTTGAGAAACTTGTTCAAATTACATATGATAAAAATATTGTTTCAAGTTGTCAACCATTCATCCATAAGGGATGAATTTATCATCTTTAGCCTGATACTCATCTTTTAATTTTTTTAATAATTAGTTGAGAGTCACCATAAATAGATAAATGTTGAATGTTATATTGAATTCATAGTTTTAGGCCTAATATGAGGGCTTAATATTCAGTCATGTTTTTGGTATAAAAAAAATTGATTCTAAATGATTCAGGTATGATATCCCCCCATGGTTTTACAAACATGATAGCTACCCCAAGCCGTGAGTGGTGAAAAATTATTCAAAATATATTTTCCATTCTAGTGACTCGTCAAGAGATAAAATCTGCTCATCTAAAAATATAATGTCTAAAGATTTCTTGTTTGATAAGAATGATTTTAATAGTTGATCTAAAGGGCACAACCCTTTATAGCCTTGTGATTACATATTCAATATCAAACTCACTTATTAACATAACCCATTTACCATGAAACCTATGAGACTCATTTTAGATAGAAGATACTTTAGTGAATCAATTTTGGTTTAACTATTGATAATGTAATTTCATAGCTTTTGGGAAGCAAATAAGACAACTATGCATACTCTGTCTATTTGACTATATTTGAGTTAGTATGACATAAAAAATTTACTTAGATAATAAATAACTCTTTGTATTCCCTGATCATAATGTTGATCTTAAGATAGATTTTAAGTCATACTCAATTGTTGAGATATAAAGTAACGAAGGCTTTCTTAGAGTATATGGTATTAGCACTAGTGGATTTGAAATAAATTGGTTAATTTATTTAAAATCTTGTCGAACTCATTCATACTAATGAATGACATTGTCCTTTTTTAAAATATGGGTAAATAGTTGACACTTATCTGCAAGCCATGATATAAATATCTTGATGGCTTGGATCATTCCCTACAAACTATGTAGTTCTTTGAGGTTTTTTGGAGGTGACATTTAAATTATGGATTTTACTTTTTATAGATCAAATTCAATACCTATTCTAGATATTATCAATCCTAAGATTTTCCCTGATGTGACATAAAGACACACTATTTAGGATTTAGGTGCACCTTATATTCCCTCAATATTTCAAATATTATTTACAAAATAGTGGGATGTTTTTCTATAATTTTTTACTTACATAAAACATCATCTACATAGTCTTCAATAATATCATGAAGAATGTCATCTAAGATTATAGTCATAGCTATTTGATAAGTCATACCTAATTTTTTCAAGTCAAAAGGCATGACTTGATAATGAAAATTTCCCCATGTCTGGTTAATTTTTTTTATGTTTATCTTCATGTGAAATTTTTATTTTATTGTATCCCAAGAAACCAAGAGAGATAGAATTTCATGTCATAATATTGAATCAAAAATCATGTCAATATAGGGTAAGGGGAAGTCATATTTTGGTCATGTTTTGATGATGTCATGAAAAATGATGCACATTCAAATCCCTATTGGTATTTTTTAGACTATACTAATGTTATATATCCATTACATATATTCAATTGGTTGAATGAACTTACATCCAAAAGTTTATGTAGTTCTTCATTGACTAGAAGGGCCACCTTAGGATGAATTTTTTGAGTTTTAGTTTCACTAGTTTTTCATTTGCATGGAAAATTAGGTGGTAGACTACAAGAGATGGATATAATCCAAGAATATTTTCATATTACCATGGAAAAATATTTGAGAATTATGTTAGAAGAATGAAAAGGATTTCCCATTCTTAAAAATTAAGATTTGTTGCAATCTTAATGACTTTTGGATTATATTATATAGTGATATTAACACCAATGGTCTCTTCAAGAAATAATTTAAAACCATCTTGAAACTATATAGATATAGAGGTAGGTTATGTTTCTCATTTATTGGAACCTCATAAAGGTTTATTACTAATAGACTCATCTTTATTTTATTGATTTTCATTTTTCTCATTTGATAGTGCCTCAAAGAAGTTTTCATTAGGGGACTTTAATATTTTTTATTCTTTTTATATCTTTTTTAATTTTACGACTACGTACCTCTTCCAATACCCTAAATTTTTTTTTTATCCATGTTTATTTCAAAACCTTTTATATGATCCCCTAATGGAATATCATCTCTCAATCCCATGAACTATGAAATAGGCTCATCATTTTGGATAAAGTTAGCAATATTTGATCTTGTTGATCCCAATATATTATTTTAGGATATTGTAGGTTAGTTTTCAAGGTATGGATAAGAGTATCATTGAAAAGGTTATTGGAAGAAACATAGTAATAAAGGATATGAATGGAACCTATTTCAATGTCAGAAGAGGTTTCCTCATAAATCATAAAAGCATCACATATATAATCATATGGATCACCACTAGGGGAATTGTAGCCTATTCCATGATATTATTTATTTTTATGAGAAGGTATTGTTTATATTATTACATGGTCATGTAGACCTTGTACTTTTATTTTGTAAATCATAATGTGACACATGATTATTTTTACTATGGGATATTCATTATTTTGAAAACAAGAGGCTTCACCATCATTATATACCTAAGAATCATTCAAGATTTGAATCTTCTCATCCTCAAGAAGGACTTATTTAATAAAATAGGTTTTACAAAAATAATAGGATACTTTTTCTTTCTTATTTATCATGTTAGGCCTGACATGAATTTTTAGACAAATAGTATGTTTACCCAGATGAAAGGAATATTAAATGTTTTATTCTCACAAGACTTTGTCAATGATATTGAAATTGGATTTGGAAGGTGGGGATTTAGATGTGGATGGAAGGTCATCTTGATGGATATATGATTAAGGCTTTAATGACTCTAGTGTTATATATGTTTCTTATTTATAAGCATTTAATGTGAATGGATAATATTTCATTTTATGATATCACCCTTCTAACATTTTATAGTAATTAGAAGGGTTGAGGGTCACTAGGAATAATAACTTCTATGACATAATGAGGAAATTTTATGCACTGGTAGAAGGTGGATGGGATAGATTATATGGCATGAATCCATGGTAGACCAAGAAGTATTTTAATAGGTGAATCTATGATGTGTAGTTATTTTGTTTCATGATAGGCCCAATCATGATAAGAAAGTGTAGGGTACCTACTGACTCTCTTTATACATTATCATACACCTTGACTATGATGGTATTTATCTCTAAGTCTACAATAGAGTAACCTAAATTATTGATCAAGGTGAAAGTGTACATGTTTAAACTAGACCAATTATATATAAGTACCCTTTTAACTTTGTGTTTCGTAATGTAAGCCTCAATGTACAAGGTTAGGTTATAGAATGGATTACTGGGAACTATGTCAGTTTGGTTGAAATTAAGTGAGTGACTTGATGAAAAGTGCCAAATGAGTGCTTGGAATTATGATGTATCAGTGTTGGTTGGAACTCTTGACTCCTAAATGGTTTTATACAATATGTCTTTATGAACAATAGATGTTTTGAGAAGGTCCAAAATATAAATATGGAATGGATTTTTCTCAAGATATTTAGGTAAATTATATTTTATATTATAGTTAGGTAAAGGAGGCCATTTACCTAGTTGTGGTAAAACAATCTAGGAATTTAAATTTAAATGTAAAAATATGGTTTTCCATGTAGTCGACGTGACTGAAAACATCATAGGATTTGGGAAATTTTTTGTGATGGATATGATTTGATTGGGTGTTC
>JARHVA010004077.1:1677500-1690000 GCA_037957365.1 Torreya grandis | reverse complement strand
ATCATACTAAATACTATAAAATATTATTATTCATGCCAATATATTTATAAATACTAATTTTTAACAAATACCACCTATCAAAACTTGAGATATTGAAATTTTTCCAATTTAACCCTAATCTAGGGTTTCTGTAGGTTTGCTTAAACCCAAGAGAGTATAAAAGTAGTTTAATTAATTTAAAATATATTTCATGCATCCAAAGGAACATTTTTAGTTCTTTAAAACCTGTATACACCTATACCAAATTTTATAGCTTCTCACTCAATTCCAAATCATGTTCTAAGCTTGATTTTGTAAGTGTTATGTGTTAAAGGTTGATTGTTATGAAAAATACAAGAATATACAACATGTGAACTCACCTTGTTTACTTTTAACTTTGTCTAATGTTTATTATTAATCTCTTTAAAATTATAATACATCTTCATGTCTCTACCAACAACATATAAATCCTTTCCCAATCTTCTAAACATGCATCCATAATATGTTGTTAACATAGGGTGTTTATATGAAAACCATAACAGAGTAGGAATTTATAATAATTGAATAGGGGTATTTAAAGATTATTTAAATGTATTATTCTATCCATTATGACATTATTCTCTTTTCATAACACTTAAACCTTTCTACAACTCATCCTTGCTAACAATATTTACACAAAAGTCTAGATTAGGTCTAATTAGTAGAGTTCATATAATCTACTATCTTGAAAACATGTTTCTTTTGTAAATTCAACATAGTTATGTCAATTTATCAAAAATTTATATAAATTAACTCACGACTATAGAATAACTTCATTATACATTTATGTTTTAATAGAGTTCCTTAGCCACAAACCTCTCTAATTACAAGGTCTATATATAATGACTATTACAGTCTTCTTTAGACATATTGTTTTAAACTTTTATAATCCATATAATACTAAGAATAAGGGAACCAAATCATATAAAGAATAATGAAATCATAATATCAATACAAAGCTCAGATATATTACTTCAAATACTATAATTTTATTGACTTTATATATGTACATGAAAGACTGTCCTTTTGACCACAAATAGAGGTGTCAAGGCCTTCCATATTTATCCATTTTATAAATATATATTTTACATATATCCAAAAATAACTATTGAATTTTATCCTTCAAGGCTAGAAATCTATATTAAAACCAAAAACTATTACAAAACAAGAAACTACTTTCTTGTAACTAACTTCTTAAGACAACTACTTTCACGCATAAATGTTACATTCACCATTCTTGGTGTTTATGATTATTTATACATAATTTGTATGTAAAAACACCTCCTAGACTCATTATTACCCATACCACAACATTTTACAACTTGACACTATTGAACACATAAAAAAATTCTCCTTTAATGCTAATTCAAATTCAAATATTCAGAAAGGGGGTTTTGGCAAGAAAGTTCCCATGACCAATAACACCCATTAAAAACCTACCTAATGACTCCAAAGCCTTCTATGGCATACTAACACACCAAAATAAACTATGTATGACCAATTTTCTATAATGTGTTTGATGCCCCTACATAAATCGTCTTAATGAAAAGGACCATTAAAGTGGAAGGGTTTTCGACAAAAGGTGTTTTCCATGTCAATATTTTGATTCAACCTAGCTTTATGTTGAGTGGCTAGGCCATTAGGTTAATTTTATGTTTATTTTAAGTAGGTTTATTTCTGAATTACTTGGTTTGATCCTTTTTTCACAAAAATTGATAAAAATAAGTACACACAAAAAACACAGTCCTACATTATTCAAATAGGAGTGTAACTGAATAGGTCCCATAAATAATAATTTGAAGGTACATTATAGGTGACCTTGGGGATTATGTTTTTTCATGGCACCACTACTAGACTATAGGCAAAAGGTTGTTAATCTAGGTTTAAACAAATTTATCTATGGAATTGATCATTATACCTTATTTTGCATGAGGTCCAAGTTCATCAAATAAGGATGTTGAATAAATCCTAGGTATTGGTGGTCAATCCACATCACATGACATGATTATTCATAAAACATAAACTTTGAATATGTCCACACTAAGTATTTTTTAGGGTCCATAAAAACATGAAATTTGTTTTTAGTTTTGGTGATGAAATCTAAGATCACTGAAACCCCTAAACAAAAAAAAAAAAAAAATTCAAATTATTTCTGATTTCCAAGATCACTTTGCAAGTGAAGAAAGAGCCTACACATCAGACTTTAGAGGATGGGGGAGACATAAGTAACTAAGTTATTTTTAAATCTAAGGATCATATTTTGGTGTAAGATAAGATCATAAAAAAACTTATTTACACAAAAAAATAAGTATAAATAAATAAAATAAAATAAAATGATTTAAAATGTTAACAATTAAGTGTGTAACTAGAAATCTTTGACAAGCAGGACTGAAAAAACATAAATTAGTTGTCTCAATGTTGTATTCGTTAAACGATTCCTTATAAGGGAGCTAAAAATTTAAAAAAAATTATAGATATGTTAAAAAATAGTACACAAACATTGTTATTCAGATCATAAACACTAATTAATAGTGAAAACACACTAAAATTAACAAAACGATAAAAAAATAGAAAGCAATTACCTTGGATAAAAAGTTGATAAATAGTTAACAAATTGGAAATGTTGTTTAATAATTTACAAATGTTTCTTGGTAATGTAGAAACATCAATTGATATTATAATATAAATATAAATGAACAGAGAATAAACATTGATTGATAAAATAAAATACCATTTACCATTCTAGAAAGATCGATTGACAATGTTGCATATAAAATAATAGACACAAATAGAAAGATTGAAAGGTTGCATGGAAACATTATTTCTAACGTTGGAAATTCTAATACACAGTATGCACATGTCAATTCATAGTAAACAATAATGATATAAGAAAACAGAAAAATGGTTAAGGTTTTAGGCTAAATAGTCAACAACTTAGCCCCAAGCATGTGAAATAGAAGAATCAGTTAACAATATTACTTAAACAAGTGAAAATGTGTGAGAAAATAGAAAAATGAATAGGTCCCACTAGGCATGCCAAAATATAATAGTTGAAACTTAAATGTTAACTACAAACCAAGAGCAAATATAAGTTCCTATTATAAGTCTCAGATAAACCTCAAATTTAGAAATGAAAGAGAAAATGAAAACTTTACCTTCACTTAACGAATGTATTCTCTCATTTGTTGATGTACACTTTCCTCATGCTTTGTATATTTTATTTTATCAATAGACTTATGTGCAATAATTCTAGTAGTATATACCTTTAATATTTATATTATTTGATGACAACATTAAAATATTTCTCTTGATTATTGAACCTCAAAATCACATATATCATGATCACTCAAATATAAGGGGTGTTATCCCAAAAATAAAACATCCATGAGTCAATTTTTAAACTTTTCATGATAATGAAGTTATTTAGTTGCCTTTTATTTTTTGACCTCGTGGACATTATTAAAATATTTCATTCATTCAATTGAATTATTACCTGACCTCTTTCCTTCCTTGGGCATTTTTATCATGGATCTAAATTCATCTTTCACTCTTTGTAATCATTTTTTTAGTTGGTAAATTTATTGTTAACCCTAAGCCATGTTTTCACAACAAATCACCTTTAAAATTGTTCTCAAATATCTCTTATAACATTAAATTTATTTTTAAGTATCTACAAGTTTATGTTTTAAATAAAAAATAAGTTTTCAAAAACATGTCTTGCCTTTCCCAAACTCTCATAATGTAAAATTGGTTGACAATCTGTACTCATGCAAAAACACTTAAAACCCATCATCTCACTTCAAATCCCTCTATATGGTCATTCAAAGACAAGCCAAACTTTTAATAACAAACCCTCCCCATTAAAAATCATAATATTTCCCCTATATTTCATCTCCATGTGGGTTTCATTTTAAAATGTTTTTTTTTAAGTTTTTAGTAGTTTTAAAAGTGATCATTTTGAAATTCATTTTAACTTCCAATTTGCATACCCTTAATATTTGCATTTAAAAAAAAGGTATGAATTGCTTTATGTCTTCCCTCTAGGTGGATTTACCTCTATATAAGGTTTTTTTTTTTTTTTTTTTTTTTTAATATTTAATTCATGTTTTTGACCTATGAAAAAACCTTTTCCAACACTAAAAATTTGTGGTATCTCCCTTGGTCAAAGGCTTGTTTTATGAAGCTTCCATATGGACCCTTGTTGATGAGATTTGGTTTGAATTTTTTAATACATATTTAGACCATTTTAAAGTTGTTTTATAACACCCAAAACCATGGTATAAACCATGCTATACATGGCATTGCCTTTTTATTTGAGGTTCTTTTTTGGTTTCAATCTTCCAAACCATTTTTTCCCTTTTCCATTCACATGGGACTTGGACAGTCCAAGGTAGTTTCTTAAAATGGTTTTGATGAAATATGTAGGTTCAAGTTGTTACAAAGGTGGTTACAAGGCATAAATCATAGTTATTAAGTGAATGATAGTTTTTTAAAAATTTCAAGTAGTTTTGGCTAGAGATAAACAGTCTTGTGGCAAACACATGTTATTTTTGGCCCATGTAAACTTTTTTCAAGTCCATATTGGAGTAAAATATGTATTTTTAGACATTTAATGCCTTGCTTAAGAGTATCTTGTATCTTATGTGCTTTTTATATTATTATATCATGTTTTATTTACCCCAAAACATTACATATTTTTGTTAATAGTCAAAAAGTTTGGATAACCACTTATTGTTATTTTAAATTGATAGCTTGGTACCTCCACGTGTATCGTATCCTTGTCATGAAGGTTTTACTATTTTATTTTTATACTTATAGGTTTTCTAATTCTTGAAAACATGTTTTAAGCTCTATAAAACTTTGTCGACCTATTCTCAATCTTCCCAAAAGTAGTTCAAAGTTATTTTAAAGGATAATTTGAGGTATTAAACTATTATACAAGTCATTTTCACTAGAAATAGATGGTTTTGGTGAATAAATTTTGGTATTTATTCTTGCATGCATATTCTCATCTTCACAATCCTGCATACATATCTTTACATGTTATTCCACTACCAAAAATCACCATTAGCTTCTCAAAAAACCATTTTTAATTTCTCTGAGGTGACTTTGAAATAATAGGATCCTAATTTTTCTAAAGTCAATGTTAGATGGATTTATTTTTTATTGTCACAGACTTAAGAAGACTTCCTTGCATACCAATGGACCTCCTTACAAAATTGTTCCTTCTTTTCCCTTAAATGCAAGCTATTTCGAATAAGACATGGGTGGTTTTCAAAAGATTGAAGATGGGTGTGAATAAAATAATAGATATTGATAGCGTGCATAGAACTCAAGTCATCCCACACATGTCAGAGACACCTTTTTAGTCTCATGATGATTATTGCATGCACAAGAACATTTTCAAAATTATTTTTTGATCAATAAATCTTTTTAAGTTTATAAATACTTTCTCTCTCTAAATTTTATCTATATAATTTTTTATTTAATTCCTCAAATATATATTCGATCAATGACACCATAAAGTATGAAGTTCAAATATAAGGGATATGAACATGTTTTCATTCTAGATATATATGTCTTGAATATATCAAATAGTGACATGAATCACATAGATATATATGATTTATAGTAAATAATGGATGCTACAGGAATATCTCTTCTAAGAGAATGAATTTTGTATAGAAGACTTGCATGTGAAGATGCATTCCTAACTTAAACTCAGTGTGTAGATTTGGTACTCACACATGTGAATTACTACAAAACTACAATTAGAGAGATAATTTTTGTAGATAACCAACTAATATCTAAACTAGATAACACCTCTATAGGCATCACCTTTGTCATTGAACCCCATGATGAAACACTATAAATCAATAAATACATTACTCAATAGTTATAAAAGGATAATCATGAGAAGTTTGAGAGTATGCTAAGTCAATCTTGGTTGACAAGGAGAAATAAAAATCAATCTCAAGCATATCAAAACCATATTCAAGTCATATTTAGAATAAGAACTATCATATATGATTAACCTTTTGAGTAGGGTTATGGGAGATAAAGATACAAATAATTTTTTCCAATGGATTTGTATAATCATGTGTATATTCTATGCAAGGAAGTAATTCATTTATTTGGATTTGATCATTATAAATAACATTCATGAATAATTCATGAAACTAGAATAAATGTAAAAAATCTATATGACTTCATACTTGGTCTATTTTATTTCAATATTGAAGCCTTGGCTTGGTTTGATAGAGGTGAAACAGAATATCCCTAACACATTGATATATAACAATCTTTCTCAACTCACTCATTAGAAATGAAAAATCCATTTCAGGATAGTAAATGATGCATTGTCCATGATGCTAGTTAGAGTACTAGATGGGAACCTTGTGGCTGAAATTTCAAACAAAGCAACTATTTTGATCAAGAAATATGGAACATATTTCATCTAGTTTCAAAAATTCATGTATATCTAGGTTGGTGGATTAAAAGGTGTCTATTTCATATTTCCAAGGTATCCTATGGACAAACTTATTCTTATTGATCTCAGCATATAGATCAGTGAAATGCATAAGAAAATATACTAATTAACTTACAAGAAGAAAAAACTTCCCTACTGGTCTTGGTTACTCTAGTTACAAGACACCTAGAGATGCCTCCGATATTTAAAATTCATTTGTATACTTTATAATGTACCCACAAACTAGGATAATTATCTTTGATATAAATGGTTATGTGAAAAACAATATCAGAATGGGCTTTATCTACCCTTATATTTCAAAAATTGAATACTATTGGGAAGATTTAGAAGATGATTTTGAAGTTATAAAAAGAGATTAGCTGAGGAAGACATTGAAAAATATTAATTCCTTCAGACTTTACTAGTGTAAAATGAACTTTGAATATGATGGCATTGATGTTGCAGAAGATATTTTCTATGAAAATATTCACCACACAACCATCCCTTACATTAATTAGTCAATTTAAGAACTGATAGACATTAAGGAATATGTAAAAGTCATGCTATCTAGATCAATATAATGGTATGATGAGAAATTGAGAAATATCACTTCAAGAATTTATTCAAAACATGAAGGAACTTTAAAATCAAAATAATAGACTTATTCTTCTCTAGTCACTCAATCTTTAGGCACTAAGATTTTCATAAATAAATCTTATTTACTTGCTATAGGTAGATGAGATGGATAAGATCCCAATTAAAACATATTTTCTAAACATACATGTGAAGGTGATCCTCTAAGGAAAAAGATTCAAATCAAAAGACTAATTCCATCTACCAATCCAAAATTCAATCAAGAGATGGACCCTTCAATTTTGATTCACAACACTAATAATTATTTTTTTGGCTATAGACCTAAGATTAATCCATTTTCATATAATTTCTCCTCCCATTGAGACACTTTAAAATTTATCAATTCTATTTTCCCCTCCACTACCACCATCCTCATTCCCTAATGCATACCTACCTCCACCTCCACCTCTAATTTTTTTTTGCAATAACTCGTTACTCCCCCATAATTAGTTGAACTTGGATCCGTTATTATATCACTCTTTTGAAATTTATCATCATTTACTCCCTTGGTTTCCACATATGCTTAGTTAGCTAGTTCATAGGGAGACATATCTTATTCATGGGTGTAATAAATTGTGGAAAGGAGAAATCCTTCATTTAAACTAGTTGAGATTGATTTTGATGATATCACTAGTCTATTAAACGGCCCTCCAAATAAAATAAAGGAAAATACTAATTTGAGGTTGATGATTGACACTATGGGTACATAGTCTATGGAAATAAGAGAACCTCATGTAGAGAATAACCAAGATTAAATGAATTTGGTTGACTCCAATATTAGTAGCGTCAATTTAGGTAAATCAACTCCTGAAGGTAACATTCATTATTCCAAAGTGATGATAATTAATTTGATTCAAGTGAAAAAAGAGGTAATTAAAGTCAATAATAGTTATAAGAAAAGGTACATGTACTTTTAACATACATCAAATAGATCTTAAATATTGGTGAAACTTTTTAGAGTGTGATTTATACAAATATAATAACTTATTCCACAATAAGAATTCTAATTTTGTAATTGATAAAGAAAATATTTCCAAAATTATTAAGTATAAAAGTCATGGTAAAATGATGGAGTCCTAGGTTGAATATTTACATTAAGGTTTTCGTTCCTTGATGAGAATCAAAGAATTTATGATCTCATCAATTCTAGTCAGGTGAAAAAGTTAGTTACATAGAGAGAAAGCTTGAAATATGGAAATTTTTTATTAAATAATTGAGGGACATAGCCACCATGAATGAGAACTCTTTGGTTTCAAAAGGTATTCATAATAAAATGGAAAATAATTATTCATGCTTCTAAGATTGATGTGTAAACTAGAATATTTATGCTTTGGATGAAGCTTTCGAAGACTTGTAATAACATGGGAAAGTTTTTGATGAGGGAAAATGTTATGTACATGCCAAAATTTTGTCTATTCATTATGACCTATCAAATAAAGATGAACCAAAAGTTATAACAAGTACGTAATTGAAAAAGCAATTTTAGATGTTGATAAAAAAGGGAACACTTTAGAGTAGATACATTAAATAAAAGAGAAATGAATAAATTGAGAAGTATTCATAATGAAATTAAGGACCTCACATTACAATTTCCAAATATTCTCAAGAAGATTGAATAGGATACCAATGCATTGTATGAATGACTTTCATGACTGAATCATACAGTTTTATCTAAAAGATAAGGGATCATCCTAATAATTTAGTGGTTCAAAATATTTATAGGTTCAATTCATCTCAATAGGAGGAATCAAATTTTTTTACTACAACAAAATTGGGTCCCACTCATTAAAAATCTGTATCTTCTCTTAACCATTAAAAGTCACTTTTCTCCTTTCCATGTTTTTATTTCTCTATTTTACTTTTTGTGTAACTTAAAAAGGCTATATTTTATCTTTTAAAAGTCACAATTGATAGATTAATTGAAAAATAGAAAATTTTTAATCAAAATTTGGTTATAAGGGTTGTTAAAATGTGGTTACACCTATTGTAAACTATAAATATGATTTTTGAGCTCATTTAAAGGGATTTTTGATAGTTGAACATATTTTTTCGAAGGTGGAGAGTAGAGTTTATATTTTTATCTTATAGAAGAATCAATACAAGGAGAAATTTTATGAATTTGTACCCAAAATCTTCCTAAATGGATAATGTATGTGTGTACATTAATATTTTTTATTATTCTTCTTTCAAATATTGCTAATTTTCATTGTTATATAGTCAATGTACATGATAATTTTAGTGTATAATTTATATTGAATCTGCATTAAGAGTTTTTGTTATAATGAAATATTGGTGGGATAATAACAGGATTTATGTCTATTATTCTGAGGAAATACAAAGTTGTTGCTTAGCACTTTTCTTAGAATTATTAAATCTCTTTGTTCTATGTATTTTGTTCCTATGATCATAATATGTATTTCTTATCCCATTTCTGTGATAAAGATTTGATTTACTAAATTACTTCTTTTCGGATCATTTTAGCGAGTCTATGTATTTGGCTAGCTAGAAACATAATTGTATCCCCTATTCTTCTTGAATGCTTTCCTTTCCTCCACTATCTCCTTATTACATTTCCTTTCTACTAGCTTTTCTTAATTTTCAGTTAAAATTAAAACCCCATGCAAAACACCATTTTTTTTGTATATAGTTTTCTTTTCTAGATTTTTGTTTCTCTTCAACAAAGGTAGCTCTACCTTTAAATATGAGAGGTAATTTAACCCCACACTGTATATGTAAAACCTATATTTTTATTTTTGTTAAATTTACATGACAAATTTTTTTATTTCCCATTGTTGGGCATGAATTTGCAACTTATGTACAACCCACATTTTGATATTTCTGACCATATGACTTTACCATCAACTCAAGGACCACTTTATCAATATTAAATATATTTGGTACAAAATTGGATATTATTTCACATATCATATATATTTCTTGGGATTCTAATGAATTTTATGTAAATTTCAAAATATTCTAGTAAATTTTAATCAAGAATTAGATCATGTAGAAAGATCAAAAACAATTCTTGCATGTAAGGAATCCCACATAGCTTGATAAGTATATTTAAATTAGTAGACTTAATTTATAACCATTTCAAATATTCAGGACCCTGATCATCAACCTAGTTTAGATTGGATAGAAACAATAAAAGAAGACATTTCATCTAAGACTTATTCTACCATGTTTTATTATCCCATTACAAGTAGTATTTCCAACCATGGCACATCCATAAGGTAACATAATTGGTGTGTTTGCTTTGGGACATTTACATAAAATTTTGAAAGGTTCACTTAAGAATTTTCCAAAATGCATAGGTGATGGTAAGTAGTATCTATATGAACATATTGGTGTATCCACTATAGCATGTGGAATTATGGGAGCTGAACATGAAGATACTATAGTAAGAATTTTTACTTTTAGAACTTGAACATGTAGACCTTGTACTTTTATTTTGTAAATCATAGTGTGACACATGATTATTTTTACTATGGGATATTCATTATTTTGAAAACAAGAGGCTTCACCATCATTATATACCTAAGAATCATTCAAGATTTGAATCTTCTCATCCTCAAGAAGTACTTATTTAATAAAATAGGTTTTACCAAACTAATAGGATACTTTTTCTTTCTTATTTATCATGTTAGGCCTGACATGAATTTTTAGACAAATAGTATGTTTACCCAGATGAAAGGCATATTAAATGTTTTATTCTCACAAGACTTTGTCAATGATATTGAAATTGGATTTGGAAGGTGGGGATTTAGATGTGGATGGAAGGTCATCTTGATGGATATATGATTAAGGATTTAATGACTCTAGTGTTATATATCTTTCTTATTTATAAGCATTTAATGTGAATGGATAATATTTCATTTTATAGTAATTAGAAGGGTTGAGGGTCACTAGGAATAATAACTTCTATGACATAATGAGGAAATTTTATGCACTGGTAGAAGGTGGATGGGATAGATTATATGGCATGAATCCATGGTAGACCAAGAAGTATTTTAATAGGTGAATCTACGATGTGTAGTTATTTTGTTTCATGATAGGCCCAATCATGATAAGAAAGTGTAGGGTACCTACTAACTCTCTTTATACATTATCATACACCTTGACTATGATGTTATTTATCTCTAAGTCTACAATAGAGTAACCTAAATGATTGATCAAGGTGAAAGTGTACATGTTTAAACTAGACCCATTATATATAAGTACCCTTTTAACTTTGTGTTTCGTAATGTAAGCCTCAATGTAGAAGGTTAGGTTATAGAATGGATTACTGGGAGCTATGTCAGTTTGGTTGAAATTAAGTGAGTTACTTGATGAAAAGTGCCAAATGAGTGCTTGGAATTATGATGTATCAATGTTGGTTGGAACTCTTGACTCCTAAATGGTTTTATACAATATGTCTTTATGAACAATAGATGTTTTGAGAAGGTCCAAAATATAAATATGGAATGGATTTTTCTCAAGATATTCAGGTAAATTATATTTTATATTATAGTTAGGTAAAGGAGGCCATTTACCTAGTTGTGGTAAAATAATCTAGGAATTTAAATTTAAATGTAAAAATATGGTTTTCCATGTAGTCGACGTGACTGAAAAGATCATAGGATTTGGGAACTTTTTTGTGATGGATATGATTTGATTGGGTGTTCTAACCTTGATTAGGTTTTACATGAGGTTGGTCATATTTTTTAAAGGGATTTTGATATATCCCTCATTATTGTTTTTAGAAGTGGATGCACAACCTTCAAGATTGATGTCTCTATTATTTATCAAAGCTTCGATATATTCATATAGCTTCATGTACTAATTTGTTGAAAGGACCTTTATATTATGAAACTCATAATTATCATTTTATTCATACTAATTAGGTTTTGTCTAAATCTCACCAAATATTTTATTGTGTGGGAAGGTAATAATTTTTGTAGCTACAAGTTTATTAAAGACTACTTATAATAATTCACCCCATGAAGTATGAGTCCTACGTTTCACTTCTTGTTTGGGTTTTCCCCTAGGAATGGTAATGTTTGGGGTTCCTTTCATAGCTTGGATTTTTTTTGAATTAATTGAACCATCACCATCAAAATTATTATTCTTACTAAATAACGTAGGTTTTCAAAACTAGGTTTGATTTTGATGATCCTTATTGAAAAGTTTCACCAATCCTTGAGCTACAAGGGCCTTTTTTATTTGAAATAACTTCTCAACAATTTAATGAAAAAATTTTACATAATGGATTTCTAAGTGAAAGGCAATCTCTCTATTGGGGTTGGTGATGAATATAATAATTAATTATTTTTTAGGAATGGTCTAAGGGAATCTACTTGATAGGCTTCTCCATCTTTGTAAGTTTGAAGAAAAACTC
>JARHVA010004077.1:1657500-1670000 GCA_037957365.1 Torreya grandis | reverse complement strand
ATTTATCTATGGAACTGATCATTATACCTTATTTTGCATGAGGTCCAAGTTCATCAAATAAGGATGTTGAATAAATCCTAGGTATTGGTGGTCAATCCACATCACATGACATGATTATTCATAAAACATAAACTTTGAATATGTCCACACTAAGTATTTTTTAGAGTCCATAAAAACATGAAATTTGTTTTTAGTTTTGGTGATGAAATCTAAGATCACTGAAACCCCTAAACAAAATAAAAATAAAAATTCAAATTATTTCTGATTTCCAAGATCACTTTGCAAGTGAAGAAAGAGCCTACACATCAGACTTTAGAGGATGGGGGAGACATAAGTAACTAAGTTATTTTTAAATCTAAGGATCATATTTTGGTGTAAGATAATATCATAAAAAAACTTATTTACACAAAAAAATAAGTATAAATAAATTAAATTAAATAAAATGATTTAAAATGTTAACAATTAAGTTTGTAACTAGAAATCTTTGACAAGCAGGACTGAAAAAACATAAATTAGTAGTCTCAATGTTGTATTCGTTAAACGATTCCTTATAAGTGAGCTAAAAATTTAAAAAAAATTATAGATATGTTAAAAAATAGTACACAAACATTGTTACTCAGATCATAAACACTAATTAATAGTGAAAATACACTAAAATTAACAAAACGATAAAAAATTAGAAAGCAATTACCTTGGATAAAACGCTGATTAATAGTGAACAAATTGGAAATGTTGTTTAATAATGGACAAATGTTTCTTGGTAATGTAGAAACATCAATTGATATTATAATATAAATATAAATGAATAGAGCATAAACATTGATTGATAAAATAAAATACCATTTACCATTCTAGAAAGATTGATTGACAATGTTGCATAGAAAATAATACACACAAAT
This sequence comes from Torreya grandis, assembly GCA_037957365.1. NCBI lineage: Eukaryota > Viridiplantae > Streptophyta > Pinopsida > Cupressales > Taxaceae > Torreya > Torreya grandis. The sequence goes on along the minus strand of JARHVA010004077.1, from coordinate 1,669,101 downwards.
AGAAAGATTGAAAGGTTGTATGGAAACATTATTTCTAACGTTGGAAATTCTAATACACAGTATGCAAAAGTCAATTCATAGTAAACAATAATGATATAATAAAACATAAAAATGGTTAAGGTTTTAGGCTAAATAGTCAACAACTTAGCCCCAAGCATGTGAAATAGAAGAATCAGTTAACAATATTACTTAAACAAGTGAAAATGTGTGAGAAAATAGAAAAATGAATAGGTCCCACTAGGCATGCCAAAATATAATAGTTGAAACTTAAATGTTAACTACAAACCAAGATCAAATATAAGTTCCTATTCTAAATCTCAGATAAACCTCAAATTTAGAAATGAAAGAGAAAACAAAAACTTTACCTTCACTTAACGAATGTATTCTCTCATTTGTTGATGTACACTTTCCTCATGCTTTGTATATTTTATTTTATCAATAGACTTATGTGCAATAATTCTAGTAGTATATACCTTTAATATTTATATTATTTGATGACAAGATTAAAATATTTCTCTTGATTATTGAACCTCAAAATCACATATATCATGATCACTCAAATATAAGGGGTGTTATCCCAAAAATAAAACATCCATGAGTCAATTTTTAAACTTTTCATGATAATGAAGTTATTTAGTTGCCTTTTATTTTTTGCCCTCGTGGACATTATTAAAATATTTCATTCATTCAATTGAATTATTACCTGACCTCTTTCCTTCCTTGGGCATTTTTATCATGGATCTAAATTCATCTTTCCCTCTTTGCAATCATTTTTTCATTTGGTAAATTTATTGTTAACCCTAAGTCATGTTTTCACAACAAATCACCTTTAAAATTGTTCTCAAATCTCTCTTAGAACATTAAAGGTCTTTGTAAGTCTCTACAAGTTTATGTTTAAAATAAAAAATAAGTTTTCAAAAACATGTCTTGCCTTTCCCAAACTCTCATAATGTAAAATTGGTTGACAATCTATACTCATGCAAAAACACTTAAAACCCATCATCTCGCTTCAAATCCCTCTATATGGTCCTTCAAAGACAAGCCAAACTCTTAATAACAAACCCTCCCCATTAAAATTCATAATATTTCCCCTATATGTCATCTCCATGTGGGTTTCATTTTAAAATGGTTTTTTTTAAGTTTTTAGTAGTTTTAAAAGTGATCCTTTTGAAATTCATTTTAACTTCCAATTTGCATACCCTTAATATTTGCATTTAAAAAAAAGGTATGAATTGCTTTATGTCTTCCCTCTAGGTAGATTTACCTCTATATAAGGTTTTTTTTTTTTTTTTTTTTTTTTTTTTAATACATGTTTTTGAGCTATGAAAAAACCTTTTCCAACACTAAAAATTTGTGGCATCTCCCTTGGTCAAAGGCTTGTTTTATGAAGCTTCCATATGGACCCTTGTTGATGAGATTTGGTTTGAATTTTTTAATACATATTTAGACCACTTTAAAGTTGTTTTATAACACCCAAAACCATGGTATAAACCATGCTATACATGACATTGCCTTTTTCTTTGAGGTTTTTTTTTGGTTTCAATCTTCCAAACCATTTTTTCCCTTTTCGATTCACATGGGACTTGGACAGTCCAAGGTAGTTTCTTAAAATGGTTTTGATGAAATATGTAGATTCAAGTTGTTACAAAGGTGGTTACAAGGCATAAATCATAGTTATTAAGTGAATGATAGTTTTTTAAAAATTTAAAGTAGTTTTGGCTAGAGATAAACAGTCTTGTGGCGAACACATGTTATTTTTGGCCCATGTAAACTTTTTTCAAGTCCATATTGGAATAAAATATGTATTTTTAGACATGTAATGCCTTGCTTAAGAGTATCTTGTATCTTATGTGCTTTTTATAGTATTATATCATGTTTTATTTACCCCAAAACATTACATATTTTTGTTAATAGTCAAAAAGTCTGGATAACCACTTATTGTTATTTTAAATTGATAGCTTGGTACCTCCACGTGTATCGTATCCCTGCCATGAAGGTTTTACTATTTTATTTTTATACTTATAGGTTTTCTAATTCTTGAAAACATGTTTTAAGCTCTATAAAACTTTGTCGACCTATTCTCAATCTTCCCAAAAGTAGTTCAAAGTTATTTTAAAGGATAATTTGAGGTATTAAACTATTATACAAGTCATTTTCACTATAATTAGATGGTTTTGGTGAATAAATTTTGGTATTTATTCTTGCATGCATATTCTCATCTTCACAATCCTACATACATATCTTTACATGTTATTCCACTACCAAAAATCACCATTAGCTTCTCAAAAAACCATTTATAATTTCTCTCAGGTGACTTTGAAATAATAGGATCCTAATTTTTCTAAAGTCAATGTTAGATGGATTTATTTTTTATTGTCACAGACTTAAGAAGACTTCCTTGCATACAAATGGACCTCCATACAAAATTGTTCCTTCTTTTCCCTTAAATGCAAGCTATTTCGAATAAGACATGGGTGGTTTTCAAAAGATTGAAGATGGGTGTGAATAAAATAATAGATATTGATAGCGTCCATAGAACTCAAATCATCCCACACATGTCAGAGACACTTTTTTAGTCTCATGATGGTTATTGTATGCACAAGAACATTTTCAAAATTATTTTTTGATCAATAAATCTTTTTAAGTTTATAAATACTTTCTCTCTCTAAATTTTATCTATATAAATTTTGATTTAATTCCTCAAATATATATTCGATCAATGACACCATTAAGTATGAAGTTCAAATATAAGGGATATGAACATGTTTTCATTCTAGATACATATGTCTTGAATATATCAAATAGTGACATGAATCACATAGATATATATGATTTATAGTAAATAATGGATGCTACAAGAATATCTCTACTAAGAGGATGAATTTTATATTGAAGACTTGAACGTGAAGATGCATTCCTAACTTAAACTCAGTGTGTAGATTTCGTACTCACACATGTGAAGTACTACAAAACAAAAATTAGAGTGATAATTTTTGTAGATAACCAACTAATATCCAAACTAGATAACACCTCTATAGGCATCACCTTTGTCATTGAACCCCATGATGAAACACTATAAATCAATAAATACATTACTCAATAGTTATAAAAGGATAATCATGAGAAGTTTGAGAGTATTCTAAGTCAATCTTGGTTGACTACAAGAAATAAAAATCAATCTCAAGCATATCAAAACCATATTCAAGTCATATTTAAAATAAGAACTATCATATATGATTAACCTTTTGAGTAGGGTTATGGGAGATAAAGTTACAAATAATTTTTTCCAATGGATTTGTATAATCATGTGTATATTCTATGCAAGGAAGTAATTCATTTATTTGGATTACATCATTATAAATAACATTCATGAATAATTCATCAAACTAGAATAAACGCAAAAAATCTATATGACTTCATACTTGGTCTATTTTATTTCAATATTGAAGCCTTGGCTTGGTTTGATAGAGGTGAAATAGAATATCCCTAGCACATTGATATACAACAATCTTTCTCAACTCACTCATTAGAAATGAAAAATCCATTTCAGGATAGTAAATGATGCATTGTCCATGATGCTAGTTAGAGTACTAGATGGGAACCTTGTGGCTGAAATTTCAAACAAAGCAAATATTTTGATCAAGAAATAAGGAATATATTTCGTCTAGTTTCAAAAATTCATGTATATCTAGGTTGGTGGATTAAAATGTGTCTATTTCATATTGCCAAGGTATCCTATGGACAAACTTATTCTTATTGATCTCGGCATATAGATCAGTGAAATGCATAAGAAAATATACTAATTAACATACAAGAAGAAAAAACTTCCCTACTGGTCTTGGTTACTCTAGTTACAAAACACCCAGAGATGCCTCCGATATTTAAAATTCATTTGTATACTTTATAATGTACCCACAAACTAGGATAATTAGCTTTGATATAAATGGTTATGTGAAAAACAATATCAGAATGGGCTTTATCTACCCTCATATTTCAAAAATTGAAGACTATTGGGAAGATTTAGAAGATGATTTTGAAGTTATAAAAAGAGATTAGTTGAGGAAGGCATTGAAAAATATGAATTCCTTCAGACTTTACTAGTGTAAAATGAACTTTGAATATGATGGCATTGATGTTGCAGAAGATATTTTCTATGAAAATATTCACCACACAACCATCCCTTACATTAATTAGTCAATTTAAGAACTGATAGACATTAAGGAATATGTAAAAGTCATGCTATCTAGATCAATATAATGGTATGATGAGAAAGTGAGAAATATCACTTTAAGAATTTATTCAAAACATGAAGGAACTTTAAAATCGAAATAATAGACTTATTCTTCTCTAGTCACTCAATCTTTAGGCACTAAGATTTTCATAAATAAATCTTATTTACTTGCTATAGGTGGATGATATGGATAAGATCCCAATTAAACTATATTTTCTAAACATACATGTGAAGGTGATCCTCTAAGGAAAAAGATTCAAATCAAAAGACTAATTCCATCTACCAATCCAAAATTCAATCAAGAGATGGACCCTTCAATTTTGATTCACAAAACTAATAATTATTTTTGGCTATAGACCTAAGATTAATCCATTTTCATATAATTTCTCATCCCATTGAGTCACTTTCAAATTTATCCCTTCTATTTTCCCCTCCACTACCACCATCCTCATTCCCTACTGCATACCTACCTCCACCTCCACCTCTAATTTTTTTCTGCAATAACTCATTACTCCCCCATAATTAGTTGAACTTGGATCCGTTATTATATCACCCTTTTGAAATTTATCATCATTTACTCCCTTGGTTTCCACATATGCTTAATTGGCTAGTTCATAGGGAGACATATCTTATTCATGGATGTAATAAATTGTGGAAAGGAGAAATCCTTCATTCAAACTAGTTGAGATTGATTTTGATGATATCACTAGTCTATTAAAAGGCCCTCCAAATAAAATAAAGGAAAATACTAATTTGAGGTTGATGATTGACACTATGGGTACATAGTCTATGGAAATAATAGAACCTCATGTAGAGAAGAACTAAGATTAAATGAATTTGGTTGACTACAATATTAGTAGCATCAATTTAGGTAAATCAACTCCTGAAGGTAACATTCATTATTCTAAAGCGATGATAATTAATTTGATTCAAGTGACAAAAGAGGTAACTAAAGTCAATAATAGTTATAAGAAAAGGTGCATGTACTTTTAACATACATCAAATAGATCTTAAATATTGGTGAAACTTTTTAGAGTGTGATTTATACAAATATAATAACTTATTCCACAATAAGAATTCTAATTTTGTAATTGATAAAGAAAATATTTCCAAAATTATTAAGTATAAAAGTCATGGTAAAATGATGGAGTCCTAGGTTGAATATTTACATTAAGGTTTTCGTTCCTTGATGAGAATCAAAGAATTTATGATCTCATCAATTCTAGTCAGGTGAAAAAGTTAGTTACATAGAGAGAAAGCTTGAAATATGGAAATTTTTGATTAAATAATTGAGGGATATAGCCACCATGAATGAGAACTCTTTGGTTTCAAAAGGTATTCATAATAAAATGGAAAATAATTATTCATGCTTGTAAGATTGATGTGTAAACTAGAATATTTATGCTTTTGATGAAGCTTTCGAAGACTTGTAATAACATGGGAAAGTTTTTGATGAGGGAAAATGTTATGTACATGCCAAAATTTTGTCTATTCATTATGACCTATCAAATAAAGATGAATCAAAAGTTATAACAAGTACGTAATTGAAAAAGCAATGTTAGATGTTGATAAAAAAAGGGAACAGTTTAGAGTAGATACATTAAATAAAAGAGAAATGAATAAATTGAGAAGTATTCATAATGAAATTAAGGACCTCACATTACAATTTCCAAATATTCTCAAGAAGATTGAATAGGACACCAATGCATTGTATGAATGACATTCATGACTGAATCATACAGTTTTATCTAAAAGAGAAGGGATCATCCTAATAATTTAGTGGTTCAAAATATTTATAGGTTCAATTCATCTCAATAGGAGGAATCAAAATTTTTTACTACAACAAAATAGTGTCCCACTCATTAAAAAACTGTATCTTCTCTTAACCATTAAAAGTCACGTTTTTCCTTTCCATGTTTTTATTTCTCTATTTTACTTTTTGTGTAACTTAAAAAGGCTATATTTTATCTTTTAAAAGTCACAAGTGATAGATTAATTGAAAAATAGAAAATTTTGAATCAAAATTTGGTTATAAGGGTTGTTAAAATGTGGTTACACCTATTGTAAACTATAAATATGATTTTTGAGCTCATTTAAAGGGATTTTTGATAGTTGAACATATTTTTTCAAAGGTGGAGAGCAGATTTTATATTTTTAGCTTATATAAGAATCAATACAAGGAGAAATTTTACGAATTTGTACCCAAAATCTTCCTAAATGGATAATGTATGTGTGTACATTAATATATTTGATTATTCTTCTTTCAAATATTGCTAATTTTCATTGTTATATAGTCAATGTACACGATAATTTTAGTGTATAATTTATATTGAATTTGCATTAAGAGTTTTTGTTATAATGAAATATTGGTGGGATAATAACAGGATTTATGTCTATTATTTTGAGGAAATACAAAGTTGTTGGTTATCACTTTTCTTAGAATTATTAAATCTCTTTGTTATATGTATTTTGTTCCTATGATCATAATATGTATTTCTTATCCCATTTCTATGATAAAGATTTGATTTACTAAATTACTTCTTTTCGGATCATTTTAGCGAGTCTATGTATTTGGCTAGCTAGAAACATAATTGTATCCCCTATTCTTCTTGAATGCTTTCCTTTCCTCCACTATCTCCTTATTACATTTCCTTTCTACTACCTTTTCTTAATTTTTAGTTAAAATTAAAACCCCATGCAAAACACCATTTTTGTTGTATATAGTTTTCTTTTCTAGATTTTTGTTTCTCTTCAACAAAGGTAGCTCTACCTTTAAATAGGATAGGGAATTGAACCCCACACTATATATGTAAAACCTATATTTTTATTGTTGTTAAATTTACGTGACAAAATTTTTTATTGCCCATTGTTGGACATGAATTTGTAACTTATGTACAACCCACATTTTGATATTTCTGACCATATGACTTTACCATCAACTCAAGGACCACTTTATCAATCTTAAATATATTTGGTACAGAATTGGATATTATTTCACATATCATATATATTTCTTGGGATTCTAATGAATTTTATGTAAATTTCAAAATATTCTAGTAAATTTTAATCAAGAATTAGATCATGTAGAAAGATCAAAAACAATTCTTGCATGTAAGGAATCCCACATAGCTTGATAAGTATATTTAAATTAGTAGACTTAATTTATAACCATTTCAAATATTCAGGACCCTGATCATCAACCTAGTTTAGATTGGATAGAAACAATAAAATAAGACATTTCATCTAACACTTATTCTACCAAGTTTTATTATCCCATTAAAAGTAGTATTTCCAACCATGGCACATCCATAAGGTAACATAATTGGTGTGTTTGCTTTAGGACATTTACATAAACTTTTGAAAGGTTCACTGAAGAATTTTACAAAATGCATAGGTGATGGTAAGTAGTATCTAGATGAACATATGGGTGTATCCACTGTAGCATGTGGAATTATGGGAGCTGAACATGAATATACTATAGTAAGAATTTTTCTTGAAAATTTCCATAATGGAGTATAAGAATGGTTTTATCATCTTACTCTAAGAGAAATAGCCAATTGGAATGATATGAGAAGTAATTTTGAATTAAGATTCAAACCTTCATAAGACACACATGCATTATTTTTTCGACTCACTCACATGAAGAAAGAATCTTACAATCCCATGAGAGATTTCATAGCTAGCTTCAACAAGCTACTACATAAAATGCTAGAAACTACTAAGACAATAAATGAGAATTATAAATATTTATTTTTCAATTCTAAATTATTAGAAGTGAGTTATCTGTTGAGATGAGCTAGAGTAGGCTATTTCAATACAACTAGACATTAGTCATTGATGTTGATAATGATATGATAATAGCTAGAAAACTAAAAAAGTAATCATCAATAGGTAAGGTATAGGGTTCAAATAAATATTTTACTAAACAAATTTTGTAAAATTTGGATAATGATATGATATCTTTGAAGAAGCAACTTCCTCAGAAAACCATTATTGCTCCTTACCAAGACATTCACATAAGAAACTATGTCCCTTTTCAATGGAATTGTCCTTGATTAAAAGCCTTATAGTAGAAGTTTGCACTATAAACTCATACTAAACCAAAAATTAACCCAACCATGAATGTTGTTTTGGAAATAAAATTAATATTTGGGTATGAAAAAACTGAAGAATAAAATGATTTAAAAAATCCACATCTTGAAGAATGTGAAATTCAAGAACCTAGTGTTAAATCCACAAATATGTTCCTATAATACAATTCAAATCATTATGATTATGAATTTAATGTTAGATACATAAATAGTGAGTTTTTTTTAGTCTTCAAAAGAGATCAAAAATAGAAAAAATAGTAAAATGATGGACTAGAAGAATCTATTAAAGTCATTCTTTGAGTAGAAACATTACCTTCTATTCAGATGAAGGGTAAATAACCAATGGCTAAAATAGGTGAGTCCTCTCTAACTACCACCATTGGTTATTCAAAGGGTAATAATCCTATCAATAATAATGCTCATATATCTCACCATGTATAATGATCTTCTTTTGCCACCCTACCTACTTTTAACATAATTAAACATGTCAATAAAACTATAATTCAAATGTCACAAGATAAATATTTGAGAACATATCTAGATCAAATAGATATGTTAGTATAATTAATTAAGGGTAAAACTCCCACTTAGAATAAGACAAATGTCAAAGGAATATTAACCACCCCACCTTATTCCAATTTAGTAAACTCTATGGCTATAGTAGCTTCCTAGTCTAATAAGGTTGTCCCTTTCTCAAAGTTATTCATGCCCTTGGCTTGACTTATACAATAAATTTTGGTCATTGTTACTCCATGAAATCTAAATTAGTTCCAATAGTTGGCCAAATCAAAGATACTTAAGTTTTCCTAGCTTCTTTTCCTCAAAAGAGGATTAAAATTAACATTTTGGTAGTATATATTCTAGTTGCATATGGTATTCTCTAAGGAATAAACATATGTAAGGAACATATAAGAAAAAATAAATTATACTTATCACATGCAATGATCCTAGTCAAAGGAGTGAAATAACACCTTGAACCATAATTAAAAACAAAGTGCACAGTGCAAAAATTGGATGATCCAAAATAGTTATCTATCAAGATGCAAGTATAGGCAAGTATATGTTGATGTCAAAAAAATATTTGGATATGCCAAAAATCATGGAAATCAATCTCAATGAAGTTTGGACATTGTAATTTAATAGTATTTGCTCTTCAATAGGATCTAGTGTAAGATTTATTCCTATATCCCCGAATAAGTAAATGTTTACTCTCCTACAAGTTGCAATTTAAGTCTACTAACAATATCATATAATATGAAGAAGTCTTACCTGGGTTACAAGTTGTGGAAGAGATGGGAATTAAAAACCTATAAATATTAGATGATGTATAATTGCTGGTAAAGTATATCAAAGGTTAGTATCAAGTGAATACTGACCACTTGAAGAACCAGAAAAACAAATCCTAGGATAATATAGAAAATTTTGATGCATTCTCTATTCACGTTATCCTAAGATAATATAACTCCAACGTAGACGTGCTTATCTTTTAGACATTATTATTGATTCCACATTCAGAATTTGGTAATGATAAATACACAATTTAACTAGTGTATTGACCTTGTGTACCAAATAATTCATAAAATTGTTATGTATTCAGTAATGATCAACAAATAATTTCCTTTCTTTAAAAGGTTGTATTCATAAATCTGTACTTCAAAGGTAGTGATTTATCATACATAGAATCCTCATCTCAAACATATAAATAAAGAATAACCAAGGAACAAGATGAAAAGGGAGTAATCAAACTAAAATTTAAAAATATTCCTAATGGATTGGTTTCTTTATAGTAACTCTTTGGAAAACATGATAGGCTTATAAAGAAGAAGATGCAAAATGACTCCTTCAACTTAGTAGATTATGAGTAAGTGAATGATGACTCTAAAAAATAACCAAAATTGGTTAACATTTGGAAATTTTCCTCACCAAAATAAAGGAGAAAATTCATCAGCGTGATTATAAAGTAAATTGACATTCCACCATATTGATACGAATATCTCAAGTTCTTTCATCTGAGGGAAAAATAACACACAATTCCTCTCAACCTTGATGTCAAACCATTAAAGTAGAGTAAAATATAGAATAATTAAAAGATTATAGGGATAATTTTTATAGAGATTATGAAAATGTTAAATCCTTTAATTATTTTTCCTTTTCACCATTCAAATTAGTTTGATAATATAGTACCAGTTCAATAAAGGAGCAGAGAAATCAAAATCTATGTAGACTTCTAGAATCTAAATTAAGCCTCTCTTAAATACAATTATCCTCTTCCCATTATGTATCTAGTCCTTTAGGTTGTCACATGTTATAAAATTATCTCAATTTCGAATGGTTTCTTAGGTTACAATCAGATTGAGGTTGATAAAGAAGATCAACATAAACCAACTTTTAGAGCCCCATGGGGTTATTTTCCTATCAAAGAATGCCATTTGGCTTGATCAATGTGGGATCTACATTCCAAAGGGCCATGGATCTCGCAATAAAAATTTTAAATAATAATATAATTATGGTGTAATTAGATGATCTAATAATTTTTTCAAAAAAGAGGGAAGATCACTATGAACACCTTGATAAGGTATTTGAAAAGTACTGACTTCATGGTATTTATCTCAACCCTAAAAATTTTATCTTTGGAGTGGTTGAATAAAAAATTATCAACCACATTATCTCTAAATAAGGGATTAATATTGATCCAAATAGAGTTGAAGCAATCCAAAATTTGTCTCTGCCAACTAGTAAACCAGGTGTGCATTCATTCTTTAGAAAGGTGAATTTCATAAGAAGAAGAATTTTAAATTTTGAAAAGATCACGAGGAATATTTTTGAGATGGTGAAATAAAAAGCCTTTATTCAAATGTAATAATAATGGAAAAGAGGAATTTATTAAAATAAAATCTACTATTGCTTGTGAACCACTCTAGTCTATCTTGACTTCAAAAAAAAGTTCATCATTTATTGTAATGCCTCAAAACATACTCTCTCAGCGATATTAATTCATAAGAATGATGAAGGTATTGAATCCCCCATTATTTTCATAGTTTTTAATCTTAAATACTATGATCTAAAATATTCTCTAGAGGAGAAACATGCATACACAGTTTTGAATGTTGTCGTGCAATTTAGGTTCTATACTCTATATTTGTATTCCATTGTGATACTACCAAGTTTAGCAATGAAGTCTTTTTTGACTCAATAGGAGCTAGGTTATAAGAGAGATAATTAGATAAACAAGGTTTCGGATATAGTCTTGAAATAAATACCACATTATTAGTTTGAGGA
>JARHVA010004077.1:1585000-1652500 GCA_037957365.1 Torreya grandis | reverse complement strand
TTTGAGACCAGATGGATTTATGAGAATGGTTTTTAAATGATCTCTTAAACATTCCTTGACCCTTGAAATAACATTTTCTCTCATTTTTATTCATGTTCAAGTTTGAGGTGTTATAAAATAGTATTTTTTTGATGGCTAGTTCAAGATAGTCAAGTTGCAAGGTCTATGAATTATCTTAAGTGAATTATATGAATGGAATGAAATGTTAAATAATTTAAAAATACTCATAAATGCATCTTAATCATCTTAAAAAACCATGGATTCAATGATGTGTGTGTGTGTGTGTGTGTGTGTGTGTGTGTGTGTGTGTGTGTGTGTGTGTGTGTGTGTGTGTGAGAGAGAGAGAGAGAGAGAGAGAGAGAGAGAGAGAGAGAGAGAGAGAGAGAGAGAGAGAGAGTTCTTTGGATACATTGTTAGAATGTGTGAGTTTACAAACATGGTTCAGAGGTGTCTTGTTAAGCATGATTTTGTTTTCATGATCCACATTATTAAATGCAAGAGGTAATCCTCAAAAAATATTTAATATAATATTCATGGGTGGAAAGGTTTAGAGGCTAGTTTCAATATTTCTTCGTCTTCAAGCCAAACCCAAAGGAGGTATGTGAACCTATAGTTTGTAGACATGTAAGTCAATTTTGGTGGCAAATTTATTTCATGGAATGTGCATATTGTCCTTGGAAGATGTGATAATATACCCATTCATTTTAAGTAGTCTCTATAAGCTTGATGGTCAATCTTTTCAGGTTCATAATGATTAGATAGGTCTCCAAGCAACACCATCATTTGCAGTCATGCCTTGACTCTATAATAAAATGACACTCATGCCATCTTTTTGGTCTTCAAATTCACCATTTTAAGATAAAAAATGTGGTTTAAATAGCCTTATTATTTATGCAAACTCATTTCTCAACCCACCATGCATTCAAAGGGATTGTAATTCAGGGAAGGTTGTGTAACCAATGGTGAATGTGCTTCATGGGTAAATAGTAAGAATGGAAAATCTTTCTAATATGGTCTAAGATAAATGAAATTAAAGGAGTGTATTTAAATACTTTATCCATCTCATAACATTATTCACCTTCAATTGATTCAGCTGAAGGGGAAACCAAGCAATGGAGAATCAGTATTTTTATCAAATGGCCACCTATAGGGCCTAACAAGAAATGAAGTCAAAGGCAATATTGGTGATGGCTGTTGGAAATTTTTGAGTTTAAAGAGGCCATGATACAATGTTTTGGAAATTTTTTAAAATCTAATTGCATTTAGTAAGCTAAATTTGGCCTGTGGAGACCAAATTTGGTATAATACAGTCAAATAGACCCTAAATAAGCATACATAACCTATCCAAAACCTAATTAAAAAAGTGATAAGTTTGTGAAGTGTTTGAATGGTAATGTGAGAATTTAAAAAGGGTAATATAATGGATATTATCATGGTCACCCTAATTGGCATTATTAATAGACTAAATTTGGCCTCAAATGACTCGTTCCAAGGAAACCTACAATTAGGTAGCCTTAATTAACACATGCAAAATTTTGCATGGAGCTGAGCAAATAAGTCATATGTGATAAAATATAAGGTTTATAAGGCTTGTAATCCTATCTCTCCATGTTTTATCCATGGAAAATGCACTCCTGTGTTGCTTCCCCAATATGCATCCTTCACACAACTTGGTTTGGTTGTTCTATTAGGGGCAACCCTTTCACCATGTGCTTCTTGTGAAGCAGTTTGAACCCTCCAAAGCTTAAGTGCCCATACCTTAGATGCCAAATAGAATGTTGATCTATGATAACTATTTTAAATGTTGTTGCAATCTCACTTTACATTTTCAATAGAAACATCTAATTACTTATCATCTTAACTACTAGAATCTACCTATTACAACCACTCTTATCAAAGATGGTGCATTCTCCATTTTCAAATCTGACCTTGTACCTTTTTTGGATAAGTTTTCTATTTATAATAAGGTTGTGATTCAACTTTGGTACATAATAAATATATTGAATCTATATAGAAATGATGTCATTTCCCATGACGGAAACCTTCTCATTATTTGTCATCTTTAACTCTGATTCGATTGAGTCATCAATGTGATTCAATGTCTATTTATTCCTACTCATGTGGTTGATACAACCACTATCCAAATACCATGTTTCTTTACCACTTTTATCGATAATGTTACATGTTATAAACAAGCCTCCACCTTTCTCATTTCTATTAGGTTCAACTTCTTGTGTAGGAGAGAAAGTTGAATTTTGCCTATTCATATTATACTCCTTATTTCTAAAATCACTAGCATAATGTCCATACCTCTTGAGATAATAGTATTGAATGATAAACTTATCATACATTTGTGTAGATCCTCCTATTGAAATATTGTTTCTCCTTCCTCTTCCTCTTCCTCTTCCATGTTACTCCTGATGGCTATGCCTTCCACCTTCTTTACTACTACAAGTTCTTCCTCTTCCTTTATTGTTTTATCCTCTCCCCCTTATTTTCATATTCACATTTGTATTCAATTCTTTCTCATGGTAGGAGGTGGCTAACTTATTCAACCTTTGTTCATGGGTTTGCAATGAACCAAATACCTCATCCACCGTCATTTATCTCAAACACATTGACTCTTCTATTCAACCACTATAGGGTCAAATCTGGTTCGAAGGCTCCTCAACAACTTCTTTATTATCTTATAATCTTGAAATATATCATCAAATGTCTTTATTTGAAATAAAATATTCATTATTATTGTGAAGAAGTCATTAATAGACTCATTCTCCTTCATTTGTAAAATCTCAAAGTCCATTCTTAATAGATGTAACTTGACAAGTTTCTCCTTGTCACTCCCTTGATAAGCATTTTTTAAAACGCCTCACACTTGTTTGGAATAGATAGCTATTGCTATCCTAAGAATGATTGAATCAGATAATGCCATTTGTATGTAACTGATTGTCTTAGCATCCTTTCTCCTATTCTCTTTCAACAAATTCCTTTGTGCTTGGGTTAATACATTAAAGGTTGCTAGGTTTGCAACCTCATTATATCTACCTTCAACCAACTATCGTATATTTTGAGAGTTGAATGTAGTCTTCATTTTGATGCTTCACACATAATTATTTTTATCAAACATAGGGGGTTGCTGCCATGAACTAGAACAACCTGCTACTATGCCTAATGGACTCACTACTTATAGGATCTAATATCATTTGTTAGAAAAATAGAGCTATTAAGAATATTTTTGGTAGGAAATAAAAAATAATGTGCATACCTAGGTGGGCAACAAAGCAAACAACACAATAATAAAATAAAACATTGAAATAGGGGATGGGCTAAAAATATTTAAAATGCATATATATTAATTTTGAAAAAATCCTATACAAACATAGTAGTTATTGTTTACAAAACTCACAAAAATTATCTAAACTTTCCTAGTTCTCTTTTGACTGCTATCAACAAACATTCATTTTCTTCTTCTTTTCTACTTCCCCTGACTACTGCTATTGCACATAATATCTCCTATTTGATGTTGCTCTATTTTCTGCCCTTGTATTGTTTTGTTGCTATTATTCTCTAACTATTGTTGCATTCCATATCTCCTACATACTTATATTAGCATATGAAGATGCCACTATCCATTTCTTGACCTCTATCCCAAGAAAATACTTCACAAGGAACAAATCAGTGATTTTAAATTAGTTTTTCATGGCTATTTTGAACTCTTCAATGGATTGATTTATATTCTTGGTGAATATTAGATCATCCACATACAATACAACAATCAAAATACCTTTTTTGTATGCATTGACATATAATGTGGACTCACTCATGCTTTCGCTAAAGCCCTTACTCAATAAGTATGAGTCTATCTAGCTGTACCATGCTTTTGGGTCTTGCTTGAGTCCATACAATGCCTTTTTCAGCTTATACACTTTGTTCTCATGCTTGAAAATCTCATATCTAGGTGGTTGTGCCACATAAACCTTTTCTTTTATCACACCATTCAAAAAAGCTGACTTTACATCCATTTGATATACCTTCCACTTGTGTTGAGCAATAATGGCTATGATTGTTCTCACTGTTTCTAGCCTTTCTATGGGTGCAAACATCTCAATATAGTCATGTCTGGGCCTTTATTTGTAACCCTTCACCACTAGTCCTACCTTATGCCTCTCTAGCTTTCCTTTGGGAGTAGTTTTTGTGTTGTACATCCATTTTAATCCTATGACTTTTTTTCCTTTTGGTAGGTCAACTAACTCCCAAATCTGATTTTCTATATGGCATGCATCTCTTTATCCATTGCCTCACACCACTTACTATCATTGACTGCTTCTTCAAAGTAGATAGGATCAACTGATAAAAAGAGAGCATAATTTATAATTTTATCTTTGTTTTGCTACTGCATTGACTACTCATAGACTTCTTGCAAGCTTCTTGTCCTTTCTTGGCATTCATTTAAGTTGGAGGAGGATGATGTTGACTCATGAACAACTCCTTGACCTTTTTGATGGCTGCTACCACTAGATGAATCAATGCTTCATGAAATAGGGGTACAATTTGGTGTATTGATGGTTGTCCCAGTTATTGTTTCAGATTCAATAAAGGGCCCACTAACTTTTTTTTGCACATGCTCTTCTTCTTGTCTCTCTTCCCAATCTTCATGCTTAATGAATTGAACATCCTGACTGATTATGAGCTTTTTGTGATAGGATTGTACAATCGATAAACCTTTTATTGATCACTATACCCAATGAATATGCACTTCTCACATTTGTCATCCCATTTTGCCCTTCTTTATTTGGGTACGTGTGCATATGCAATGCAATCGAACACTCTAAGGTGTTCAACACTTGGCTTCTGCTGTGCCATACTTTTTGAGGGATCATATTCCTAACACTTTTTGTTCGACAAACACAGGTACGGCCAATAGCTTTCTTCAAATGCAGCCCTTTAGATGAACAATTAAGCTAACACAGGCCCAAACAGATAACTAGACAACCTTCCAGCTTTGATACCAAATGTTGGAACTAACAAACTAGACAAACTGATAGAATTAAAAGACAGACCTGAAACAACTCAATGACAGGATTCAAACATAGACAGATCATATTAATGCATTTTCTATTAGTATTAAATGAATTCATTCCATAGATTACAGTCATCGCACAATAAACCGATTTCTTAAGAGTTTCAATGCTCAAACAATCAAGTAAACATTAATGGTTGTTCTGAGGCCAATACACATTTATTACCACCAGAGCTCTGTTGCTTCTGGCTACCATACATGGCTCAACAATCATCTTCATTCATATCGACCAGTTACGACTAGGATGCACCTAGTACATGTCGGATACATTGCAGTAGCATATATTTATAATACTCATTAGAAGGATATAGATGTAGTTAGAAATCCTTGGAAGTTTTAGAAGAAGCTAAAGTGTTCTACGAAAGACTAAGTGCATTAAAACTACAGCTGTCCGTAACATATTACACGATCACAAAAAGACTATAATTGCCGCAACAGTAACTCTGCTCACATTTTGGGCCGCACCAGTGGTTGTAATGGATGGCCAACATGAATGATATCAAACGACGTTGTCGCGGTATCTCCATTATCAGAAATAACAGAAGACTTAACAACGTCATTTCTCCTACGTGATCCCGCTTTTCTCACCTTCCGTAACAAAATATTGTTTTCCGTCGAAAAAAAAAACCTTTCTACCTTTCAGTCGCAAAACCTCTTTTCGAAGCTCGTAGAAAGAATGCTGCGCAGGCCCTACTGCACCATTAGAAACGCCGAGTGAAGCCTTGGGCTTTGAATTACCAGTAAAAGAAGATGCAGCAGCTATAGAACACCGATGGCCTGCATTTTAGTTGAGGTGGATTCGAACCACAGACCACTACATCCGAAAGAAAAATATGTCGTTTAGCGTTTTGTTGGAGTGGGGGGTTTATTTTTGTGTGCAGAAAATTTTCTTCAACTTTGGGCAATTAAATACACACAGGTGTGTTAAGCATTTCATGGCATGATCCTCTAACAATGGCAAATCCTCCCAAAGAGGAAAACTATCAATTCTCAAATTCTCAAGTTTGGGAAAGTTGCGAGACCGTCCGAAGCCCTCGGGCAACTTTCGGCAACTCTGGAATCTACATAATTTCAAATATCCTAACTCTTACATTTTGTGAAGCTCTGGGATCTCTATACAATAACACCACTCTAACTCTAGTAGCCGGAGGTTACTAAAATCACACACCCATCTTGGAATTTGGTACCGACCCAAACGCCGCTGATCAAGTTCTTCCATAGCTGTAGATTTTCCAGGAAGAACATCCAAACCTCGCGAATTCCACAGAGAGAAAGCTTCTGCATTCTTACCAAATTCTCGAGGATCGCAAAATCCGTGATGTACCTCAAGTCAAAGACCCAGTTGCTAATACTCGCATAAATTTGCACCCGTTTAATAACACTCTCCACCGTTTGCTTTCCCACAGAGTCTCACAAACAAAGTAGCCCAACTTGCCCAACTCAACAAGCTATAACTTCCCACTCTGCGTACGTGGAATGCCCCAAGCTCTCTCTTGCATTGACACAGCCTACCAGGTTACTCAACTAAACTTGGCATCCACATAGCAAATAACTCTCTTTTTATCACTTACTCGCATATACAACTCACTAATAATACTTAATTCGCTTGAGGAAACAAAATGAATTGTTTTGGTGCTCTATGCAATTCGAGTGCTCTTCTTGCCCCCTATAATGCCTTTGACGTCTTGCATTTTGTGAGGTGAGAGTGGATTGTTTAACTTTTTACAATTACTATTAGATAACTATTTAAATATATAATTTGATTTTTTCGATTTCAAAAGTTAAAAAAAAATGATTTTAGAGTATTCCGTTGTAGCGTTTCCTTTAATAATTCATTACCGCATAATTTTGATTGAATAATTTTGGATTAAAAGTGGCAACAGCTTTAAAGGAATTTGGTCATGAGGAGGATGGTGTCATAGCTTGGCCAACCATCCCTCCATACAAAGAGTGGGATCGATAGTTTATAGTTTTACCAACATAAATTATCTATGACGATATAATTAATACCTTTTTGGTTTGAAATAAGGTCATCATGAAATCATGTTGTTTTGAAGAAAAATTAAGTTTGTGTTGGATTAGATTTATATTTATAAATTTATATTCTGTTAAGTGTCTATATATATAAATAATTTAATTTTTTTTTAAAATTTTGGAAAAGTTTATATATAAATAGATCTATTCTAATATAGGAAATAGGAAATATTCGCCTTTACATTGTTGTGGATTTGGTTGTCTAACCATTTTTTACTATTTTGGTTCAACGGCATGCTTAGGGCTATAAAAAATATTATAAGAGATTTTTGTATTGCTGATTTTATTACTAAAGTAAAGGGGCATTATACTTTTGACAGTATATTAGTTAATGTAGATGTGTCTAAGGGCCTCCCTTCTCAGAGTAAGTTAAAAAATAAAAATAAATCATGGTTCCAATCATTAAAATTTGAAGGTATGCCTTTTAGATGTAGAAGATGCTTCCAAACTAGGCATCTTATTAATAATTGACCTAGTGCTAAGATTAGGAAACAAAATTTTTAGTGGAAGGATGCAAGGATTGAACATGTTACTATTCAATCTATTAATGAGAAGGATTATGAAAGTGAGATCTAGATTTTGTTCTTGAAACCCCTTTGGATGATTTGAATCAAGCCAACATTTATGTAGAACCTCGTGAAGAATCTTTTATCGTAGAGGATTCAAATGAATATTTGGAAGAAACCCCCAAAAAATACAAGATTCAATTGTACTTTATGAATCCCCTAGCAAAGATTTGTTTAAAAATAAGGAATTACATGTTGAGGTTGTTATGCTAAATGAGAAGAATGTTAATGCATTCCTTAGAGAAGGGGAACTCTCCACAAAGTATTTGTTGATACAAAATTTGGTGAACTCATTAGAAATTTCCATCCCCATATTGCCAGATAATGAAGAAGGGAAGGATTAAAAGAATGTGAGAACAAAGGAAAAGAATAAAAATGATTTAGATCCATTTAATATTTCTCTTAGATCTCAAAAATAAAATAGTATGAGAGAGGCTTAGTCACAACAGTGTTATTTTAAGTTGTAGCTTGTTTTTCAAAGAAGCTGTTCTTGTTCTTGTTGTTTTTTGGTTGTTTTGTTATTTGGTTTGTTGATGGCTGCAATAGTCTTTTGTTTTATTTGTCTTTTCAAAGCATACTATTTGTTTCTTTTTAGGGTTAGGTCCTTGATTCTAAAAACCTCTGTTTACCCTTAATAAAAAATAAATCTACTCCAACACAAATTAAATTTTTTAATTTAAAAATATATATAGTTTCATTACAACTTTATTTTAAACTATAAAGGTATTACATGAGAGATACAAATTGTTGAATATGGTCCAATAGTTGAGAACATATTTGGAGGTGTGGGGCCCAAATCTTGAACATATTTTTTATTAAAAGAAAATATAATTTTCAATAATTACAAATATATTTATACTCAATAGTTGAGCATTGATATTCTTCTGTAATCTATATAAAATCTTAAACTTGTATACAAGATATTATGTTATTATTAATACATAATATTCTAACTATAAATATCTCAATTTAAAATTTGTATGAATAAATACTAATATTGAGTTCAAAAATATTTATTTTTATATTGCTTGTCAAATAAAATGTCTTTCTACTTATTATTAAAAGTCAAAATATTATCAACTTAATAATTCAATATGTGAAAACTTTCAGAATAACTTATGTAGGTATATATCTACTTTTTTTTCATTTTTAATTTTAAAAGTTCAAACCATTGACTCTAAACATCTTCCTCTTTTTTCTCCAATAGGTAGACCTATATAATTAAAAATAAACATAAAACTGAAACAAATTATTTAATGCCATCTAAAAATAATAGAAAAATAAAATAAAAAATCAATTCAAACAAAATTAAATATACCAATGGGATACAGTTCATAGATCATAATAGTTTTCAAATTTGAATCTCAAGTTGTTTATATAAATAATCCTTATTATATGTTCTTATTCCCATACCACTCTTCCCATAAAAGTTTTCTACAATTTAAATCTTTTCATCAACAACACTAACAATAGGTAAGGAAACAACAAACATAATAGATTAATTTATAGTATTTTAATCTAATTTTAAGCAATTTATACACTTTGTTTTTCATTAAACTTATTGTGTAAATATTAATAATGAGTAGACTACATTCTTTGCTTATCAAAAAAAAATATTATTATTTTAGTCTAAGAATATTGACCACAAATTATTTGAATTAAAATATGTTTATGCTCTTTCAAAAGAAACAATGTTACTCTTAGTAATGTTTTTAAACCATTGAAGTTATATAAAGGCAAAACTATTTGTTTCCCATTTAACCAATAGTTTTTTAAATGAATCATGGCACACTTTATTTTTTGTTCACTATATAAAAATTTACTTTTTTTAATTTCTCTAGGAGTATATATATACATATATATATATACACACACGTGTGTGTGTGTGTGTGTGTGTGTGTGTGTGTGTGTGTGTGTGTGTGTTTGCTCTATTACAAACATTTGAAACATGAAGTGTGCATATATTATCTATGATTCTATCAATGAATTCATAAAATTTAAGGTTATTCTATTAATTGATGACACCAAATTGAATGATACATATTACATAACACTCATTGATGGTCTTGTTCTTTTGTTAGATTATGAGGCAAAGGTGATGTTGGTTGAAACAATGTCAGAAATTATGCTAGAACAAGTGTGTGGTGAGTATAGTGTAAGGGATGTTAAATTGATAGAACATAAGAAGATGGAAAAGGCACATGCTAAAAAATTCAATGAAGTGAAAGTAGGTTATATCAAGCATGTTCATAATGTCAAAGAAATGGTTGTGTTGGTTACATCATCAAGTGATTATACTGCACCAAGATTGAAATATGTGAATGGGCCATTTGTGAAACCTATTGAGGTAGAAGACCCTCAAAATTAGTAACAACTTCCATAATTATCATCATTGGAACCATGACATGATAGATTTTGTATGGTGGCCATTAGAATTTTTTGAAATAAGTGAAAATCAAAAAAAATAATACCATGTAATAGTGATGAGCAGATCTAGAACTAGATTCTAATCAAAACCAACTTTTTTATGTATATGCATGTGTGTGGAGACTACGTTTTCATATTCCTTTGAGTTCTTTATATGTATAAATTGAATTAAAAATGAATTAACAAATAATTTGAAACATGTATTTAACACTCTCTCTATTTAAAGATTAAAAGTGGAACTTAATATTATAATATTCTTCAATCATTCCCTTCTTACACCCAAATTCATAACAAAATTCATTAAGTTAAAATAATTATTTTCAAGTCATATCCATGTACACCACTACCTTTTGACAAAGACCATTTACATCATTATATTTTTAGACATTTAATATTTTTTTATATAAATCAATAAAAATAAAGTGTTGACAAAAAATTACGTTAAACTATTACATTTGAGAAACAACAAATCCTAGAGTGGCATTATGATGATGCATAGTTAGGTCACTTTGAATGTCAAACATGTAGTGACAATTAATACACATTGAAAGTGAAATTACAAATGGAAATTTTCTTTTATGGATTTCATAAATTTTATTGATCAATACTTGAAAAGTTGGCATTAGTGATAGTAATGGGAGTACACCATAAATTAATGGTGTGTTATCATGTTGGGATTGGATAAGGTCAATGATCATCAGCATGTAATTTGAAGGTTTTGAAAGTGCATATTTGGAATGTTTTTTCATGTTGTTATAATTTTTTTCAGAGTTTTGATAGTGATATCTCCCTCAAACAACATAGGGTTTTCCATTACCATGCATGGATGACATGATGAATTACATGAGTGGTGAAAAGTGTTTATGTTGGTATCACCAAATCAAGATTTGTGAAGGAGATAAAAACAAGACCATGTTCAAGATGAAGGAATGGTTTTATGATCGTAAGTTATGTTGTTTGGGAATTACATTCATGAGGCTGATGAATGAAGTGTTGAGTCCATTCTTAGTGAAATATGTCATTCTGTACCTAGATGATATTATATTGTTTATATAAATAAAGGAAAAACATGTGGCACATTTGAGTTTATATAAGTAAAGGAAAAACATGTGGCACATTTGGAAAATGTGATATAAATATTATGTGATGAAAATTTATTGATCAATGCAAAAAGTGTACCATTATGAAAGAAGATATGGTATACTTGGGTTTTATGATCTCTAATAAATAATTTCAGATGGGCCCTAAAAAATTTATGAAACTATGGAGCAGCCATTTTTAAGAGGTTCCTTTGCATCACAAATATTTCATAGTCTTTACAAGCATATATAGTAAGTTTATCAAAAAAATTAGTGGAATAAGTGAAACAATCATGGAGATGTTGTACGGAAATCACAAGGAGATTTCCTAGAGAGAGGATGTAGAGAATAATTTTTAGTAGTTGAAAAAGAAAGTGAAGGATCAACCAGTGTTGCCATTTTCATAATTAAACAGGGTATTATAAGTTAATTTTGATGTGATTAGAATAGTGATTGGCATAGTATAAATCCAAGAGGGTAGGTCTATAACTTAATCAGTGAGAAGTTAAATGATGAAGACCAAAAATATTTAGTCTATGATCAATAATTTTATTATATTATGGAAGTTCCAAAGAAATGGAGGAATTAATTATTTTTAAAGGAGTTTATGTTGTGCATGGATCATCAAAGACTATAGTTTACTAACAGTCAAGGGAAGTTAGACCAAATACACATGAAGTGGGTAACATATCTATAGAGCTATATAATCGCATTGAAGCATCGAAGTGGAAGGATGAATAAGGTCATTGATTTACTAAGTGGAAGGGTGTTGTTAATAAATGAGATGAGGATCAAAGTGTTGGGGTTTTATTTGATAATAGATCTATACCCAATGGAAGGATATTTGATGTAAGGAGATCCTGCATGAAGCCAACAAGCATGGATAAGACAGCATGGCTAGATTATGTGATTCAATAAGGAATGATTTTTATAGGAGCATAACCGTGTATATGGAGATGGTTGATGTGAAAAATATAATCAAACATAAGTATCATGGAGGAATAGCATTACATTTTAGTGGTAATAAAATGTTGTCATCACTAATGTAGAGTTATTACTAGTGAAATATAGGCACAAACATGCACATATTTATACAAGGATGTTGATTTTGTTAATTGGAAAAAGGGAGAATCAAAAATATTGGTTTTTATAGACCCATAACCATTTCATAAAGACCATGGGAGGATATCAACATGGATCTTGTACTTGGACTGCTAACAACAAATAGAGGCAATGAATCCATATTTATTATGGTATATCAATTCTCCAAGATGAAACATTTCATTTCTTATAAGAGGACCAATGATGCAACGAACATCACTAACTTATTATTCAGGGAACTAGTGAGATTACATGGATTACCATATAATATAGTTTCATCTAGAGACATTAAATTTATAGGCCATTTTTGGCACATGTCATGCAGGAAATTGGGAATAAATTTGAATTATAATTCCACATAAATCGTCCATAAACTAACAAACAAATTAAAGTTGTTATTTGTATAATTGGAAATTTGATAAAATGTTTGGTGGGGAATAAACAAGCATAATTGGACATTTTTTTAGCATAAGATGAATTTACATTTAATAATTATGTGAATCGGAATAAGGGAAAAACACCTTTTGAAACTATTTTTGGACTTAGTCCCAAAAGGGTTATCATGTTAAGAAAGATACATTGAATTCTTATAAAAAGTGAAAAAGATAAAAGATTATATATAATATATGTGATAAATACATGAAGAGGTAAAGTAAAAACTCCAACATATTAACCTAAGTTATAAGCATCACATAGATAAAATAATTAGGAGAAAGGAATTCAAGGTAGGAGATCTTGTATTAGCACATATATGCAAGGAGAGTTTTTTGTGGCATACCCACAACGAGTTGAAGTTAAAGAAGATAGGGCCATGTAGGGCGTTGCACAAGTTTTAATAAATGTGTAGGACATTTGGTTATTGAAATGAATGGATATCTAACATATCTTTAATGTAGCATATTTATATGATTTTCATGAGGCATGGGAAGAAGGACAAGACAGACAGAAAGAGAAATAAATTCCTTACTAGAGGACACACTTGCATAAAATGGAAAGAGAAGACATAGATTCAATTTCAGACTCTAAGGTCATAGGAAAGAAGCAAATGAATGAATACAATAAATATTTGGTTAATTAGAATAATTTTGTAATGAAAGATGCATCATGTTTAACCCCGTAGAGATTGGTCGATATAGCTATGATCTCACAAGTTTTAACTCATGACTTGGGGCTCACATTTCATTTAACCAAGGTGTCTGGTGTAGGATCATACAGGGTGAAAAATAATCCCACATCAATTTCAGAGTTTTAGTAATTTTTTGTGGGAACAAAGTGTTCAAGCATGTCTAGGCAAGAAAAGAATAATCAGTGCAAAAAAAACAAACAATTTCTAGATAGAGTCATGCATGCAAACCAAAGTGCACACACACATCTCTTTGGAACATGAAGGAACCATTTGGCATGATGTAAGTGAAAGGGCCCAAACACTATGATAAATTCAACATGTTTCACTTGCATGCCATGTCACCCTAATAAAACTACTTGACTGCAAAATTTTGAAATAGCATACATTAGAAACAAAGATGGGAACATAAAAATAAATGATAACACATGAATTAGATGAGATTTTGGGGACCTAATTTTATTTAAAGCCTCACTCACCAACTTGGTTTATACACATCAATGGATAAGTCATTAATTGATCATTAATCTAGTATATTATATGATTGGAAAGAAACAAGTCTTCGATCAACTTCCAAGGTCTATAAATAGGAGACTCGAGATTAATTCAATGCCACTAGATGAAAAATGGAACTTTGCCAAAATTTGTAGCCAAAGACAACTAGAACATGAGTAAGGGAGAGAGAGGGACAAGATTTGAGGAGATCACATTGTAGGGTAGTCTAAGAGCTGATCATTATAATTTCTATGTTTTTTCAAAGTAATTCGATCATAGAAGCGATGTATCTCTTACTAAGAGAATATAAAATGTATTCTATTATAAAATAAGAATTTAAACATTTTTTATTTTCCTAAAATTGTATGTGAGTGAGGGTGTGTGGTTTTTACAAGGGTGAGAGGATCACTCACTGCATGGATTGGATTATATTCATTGGAAACCCAACCCATGATCTACATTAGATTGCCTCAATGCAACTTTTACAAAAAGTTTCCATAAAGATGCAAGTTACATTGAATGGGATGCCATTTTGTGTTGTGGTAAAGTGGGATTTAAAAAGTGAAATAGTGTAAATTAGTATATGTACCTCACTTAAAATCTCAAATTATTGACTTTGTCTCACCTTGTATACATGAAGCCTTAAGAAATAATAATACAATATTTTTTAGTAGAGGTGATAGTAGAAAATGAGGTGGTGGGTTATTTCATATGACAAGACAATGCATGATCTATGGTGGAGACTTTTTTTTCTACTATAACCTTGAGCAATGACAAAGTAGTGCAATAGGACAAGGTCATAAAAAACATGAAAGCAAAGAAATATTTTAAGGTGCATTTGGCACCTTATATTTTATGTTTTGTTCTTCTCCTAGAAGTTAAAATTCTTTTGGTTTGTGTTGCACTCCCACACAATTACAACAATCAATTTTGTTGTGATAGCATCCAATGCCAACATGAAAACCCAGAATGCAAATTGTCTCAAGTGCAAATTAAAAATGTAGAGGATAGAATTTGATAACATAAATGGTCTCCTCATTCTGAGCTGCCATCTGAATTGAGTACCATATATCTACAACAACTAGACAAACATACCAATATGTCAACATTTGTCCATTTTATTAAAGTACGACATCGATTGTATAATTATGTTGCCATGTTGAAACCCTCCCATTAGTGATCAAAATTGAGACTCTCAAAATGTGTCCAAAGCCTTCCAACCTATTAATTAAATGTGACTCAAAAATTCATTCTAAAAAATTTAAATAATAAAAATTATTTAAAAATAAATAAATGTTATTATTTATTGAAAATGACAAAATTAAAGTTATACAAAAAAAAATACACTTTATTTATATATATATATATATATATATATAAAACAACCTATATTAAATGTAAATGTTTCCATTACCACTACACATCTAGAATCCCAATTCCATTTTTTACTGTCAATTTATATAGTTTATCTTTCATTTGAGGGCATTCGCAAGGTAAAGTTGCATCTACCGTAATTGCTTGAGTGTAAACGATACGGAATGGATTTTATACGTGATGTCTAATTTTCTATAAAATTCCCTCTCGACGCATTATTTTCCATCTCACCCTTAACATTTTTCTGGTTTAAAAGTGGATTTTTTTCTATAATGGAGATCTGAATAAATTTAAAAAATGACCAGTTAGGTTGAAATACTGTAAGTTTCCCTATTGATGATGAATTGGATGGGTTCTTACAACAATTTTCATTATTATTATGTTTAATTATTCTGGGCCTACATTGTAAAGCTTACTGATAGAACAACCCATCCCTTCATTGTCTTCTTTTTATGGTTCTCCTACGATGGTCTGTTCTTTAATAATGCATGCTTTCTTCAAACGCTTGTGCTACTTTATTCATGAGGATTAAAGAAATCTACTTTGGACTAACAGCCATAGTTCTACTAGCGATAAATTCCATCCTTTTGCCAAACCAAAAGACTAGCAGTAATTTTATACATATACTCTCATTACCCATCTTATGTAAACCGATAAAATCTTAAAATATGATTGTCATTACATTGCTTATGGACCTATTATTGGCTTATTATCTAGGTCCATTTACAATCTAATTTTATTTTAGTTGGTATTAATATATTGTTTTAAATATAATGTGTTTTATGTATGATTGTTTATTTGGTCAAATATAAAAGATATGAGGTAATAGGTTGTTGGTTCAATTTTTCCATTGTGTTTTGAAGAATTCATTGTTGAGTTACACCCATTTATTATCTAAAATACTTGTACAAAACTTAGTTTAACTTTGAGAGGAATATATAATGACAATTAAGATAATGGTCATTTTATATTATGTGAATAAGTCTTGGATTTTTGGAATTAATTAGAAATCCTCTTATGATTAGTTTCTAATTGTTGATGATGATGATGATGATGATGATGATGATGATGATGATGATGTCCACGATGTCAAGTAGTGTTTTGGTTATGGTATACAAGGAAACTTATAGTATATAAGTCCACCTCATACTTTCATCATGTGGAGGCACCTTACTATGCTATGAATAAGAGACGTGTAATCCTTATCCCCTTTAGAATTTAGACATGTTAATATAGGATATTTATTATTCCATTTATTTATTAAACAGGTAACCCTTACACATATAGCTCTAGCTTGCTTAGGGGATTCTTTTTTCTATAGTAGTTAGCTTCCACTTATCTTAGCTTCTACGATAGTTAGTTGCCACTTATCTTAGCTAAGTTTTTGTTACACATTTTTTCTCAACTAGTCTCATTTCAATTAACTCCTTGATTCTAAGTGGAAGTTTCATGTTATTTATCTTATATAAGACACCTATAGTAAAGATATTTATCAAATGAAGGTAATTATTACATATCTTCTTGCATATTTATGAATACAAGCAAAGTCATTGTTATTATAATTCTTGTGTACTCACTCTATTAGAAAATTACCTATTTGTCAAGTCTGACATGATATCAGAGCTCTAGGTTTTAGTAATGAGCATCAATTTATCTATTTGATTTATATTTTGTATTATTTTGAATTTATTGTGAGGATATTTTCATGTATAATTTTATTTATTCTATGTCAAATACATTTGTATAAATGTATTAGATGTATAAGTTTTTTTGCAAGTCTTTCATGCTGTAAATATGTAAAGAGGCATACACATGGTAAATAACTCCATATTGACGTCAACTACTCTATATCTCCCCACCATCTATAGTAGTTCAAGACCTTCACATGGCCCTTGATATGCTACCATATTTCATGCACTATATTTTGATATTTTAAATCTCGACGAGGATGCATCAAGCCAAAGTTATATCCTAGAAACTCATAATGTGTTGATCCTCCAAAATCTAGCTATTTGTATTCATGGATCTACTCTCATATGGTATCACTCATCATCACATGGCATTCACAAAAAATTTCATATGCATGATGGTCAAATAGTGACATAAAACTCCACATAGCCCACAAAGGCCATAACATATATGGTGACTTAGCGTATGGTAGTTGTAGATCATCATTGAAACCATTATGTCCTTGATTACCCTCTTCACAGATTGGTCTCTCTCTCTCTCTCTCTCTCTCTCTCTCTCTCTCTCTCTCTCTCTCTCTCTCTCTCTCTCTCTCTCTCTCTCTCTCTCTCTCTCTCTCTCTCTCTCTCTCACATCCACCATACAACTACTTAGATTTGAAACCCTCTATTAGTGATTTTATAGAGGTCAACAATCCTTCTCTCTCCAATAACAAAATGATACATTTGAAAATCTACTCTACATTTTGATGGTATTTTTTGTTCCCATGGAAGACTTGATGATGGCATTTTCCACCATTCCCAGACCTGTTAATAGTGTTTTGTACCATTCCTAAACTTGTTAATGGTGTTTTTCACCATTCCCAACTTCTGTCAGGCATTTGATTTTCTTGCATGCACATTGGTGGTGCCATACAAATCCCCTTTCTTTTACTTCTTTATGATCTCATTACAAAGTCAATGATAAACCTAAATTATTCCCTAAAATGATTAAAAATTAAATCATATTGCTTAAATTTATTTAAAATAGATTCGTATATTTTTTAATTAAAACCCCCTCCACAAGGCTTTTTCAAATTAGTACATGTAGGGGTGCATGAACCTAATTTTTTTTTACATTAATTATTGTGAGGAGGTATGGGATCTGTGTCGATTCTAACTAGTGGTTATATGACATGTTTGGTGGTTAAACCCATTATGTATTTAAATTTTTTGTGCAAATTTAATAAAATAGGCCATTAATGATAAAAAAATATATTTTACTATAACTTTTGATCGATAACTCAAAATTGAGTGCTAGTTTATTCAAGAAAGAATGTTTTTTTTTTGTCCTCTTTCCATTGGCCTATTTTTTTTTTTAAATGCACTAAATTTATAAAGTACCATATTTAGGGGGTTATCTGTGCTAGGGGCCCTAGTAATTTTTGCATTATACTTATTTCACCAATTTCTCACATGTCTATGAATTTTTAGATATGATTGGCATCCCTATTCTAAGTGTACATTATCCCTCATCCCTCCAACACTAATTACTCACTTGGATGCATTCTTGACTATGCCCAACATTCCATTCATGAGCATGCTTTAGGGGTTAATTTTAGTTTGTACTATGTAGTTTCTCACTTCCTTCATATCTTCTCTTAGTCATGGTGATTGTATTTAAGAGACATTAAAGGTGCAAGGTTGAGTCTACACCAATGGTCCTTCTTGGGAAGACCAATTATGCTTCATAGCATGTGTACATAGAATGTTCACTCATGGATTATGACCTTATTCAATTATTATATGGATAGATTCCTATTCATATTGACCTAAGGTAATATAATGACTAAGCCAACTCTTGTGAATATGTCTATGGTCACCTTTTGATGCATGTTTCATGGTATTTACACCACCATGAAGAGCACACAAAGTGTCCATTCACTATTTGGAACATTCTTCAGAGTCTTTTCAGGGATCCTATTGTGATTTATGTCACACCTCTTCCTCCTCT
This sequence comes from Torreya grandis, assembly GCA_037957365.1. Lineage (NCBI taxonomy): Eukaryota > Viridiplantae > Streptophyta > Pinopsida > Cupressales > Taxaceae > Torreya > Torreya grandis. The sequence continues at coordinate 1,633,543 of JARHVA010004077.1, read as the reverse complement.
TCATATTGTTTCTTCTAAGACTATTTTACTCTCTCCGCCTACTTTTTTTCTTAGGATAATACATCCATGGTAGACAGTGCTCTTCCTTCTATTGAGCTGACTCTATAAGATGATATTCTACCAGACTTTAGTTATGTCATTGCAAATTCTACATCTATTTTTGTGTAGATTGTTGCTTTTTCAAATCTTTCACAAACATATATTTTGGAGGACTTTACTGATTTTAGTGAGAGTATACACAATGAGAGTATCGATGATTCATATGTTCTTGTGGACATTCATCTTACAAATCTGAGTGTTTCATTTGTAGACTAGTCTTCAATTTCAATTGTTGTTGAGTCTTTCTTTCCTCTTCCCATGGACACTTCTTCAACAAATGTTTTGTGTTATTCTTCTTCTCTAGATGTAATGAGGGTACTTATAAACCTTCATGTTATCTCACCTTCACTATATGCTTCTTCATTTCCATATTCTATAATTAGGCTTGTGATTAATGAATAGACTTTGGCACATTTGAACACTATCAAGGAGAGTTTTGAGTATTTTCTAGACATCTATGTTATATTCTGCATTCCACTTGAGTGGGAATTCAGAAGCTTGATATCTTTTATTTTATTTATTTCGAAAGGAAGAGACAATACTTGTTACAGGGGCACCTACTACAACATTCATCATGAAACATTCAACACTTACCTTCTCTCTCATCTTTGTGGAGGAAAACATCCTTCATATTTTTTAAGATATGGGTACCATCACTATGTACTTGGGTACCTCATCAAGCCTCATTACTGAGACCCAATTTTCCATCCAACCTAAGCTATGCTTAAGGGGAGTTGTTGATGTAGGCTTTATAATCCTACATTCTTTATTTTGTCTCTCTTTTTGGGGGTGGGGGGGAGGGCTAGGGATTTTTTTCCCATTAGGTTTCTCTTTTTACTCTACCTTTTAAAAATTACATTGTATGTGAGTACCTCATCAGGCCTTGTTTTTGAGAATTTTTTTCCTTTTCAACCCACCTAAGCTATCCTTAAGGGTTGTGTTAATGTAGGATATTTATTATTCCATTTACATATTAATTGTACAATCCCTACATATATAGCTTCAACTTGCTTAGGTGATTATTTTGTCTACGGTATTTAACTACAACTTGTGTTAGCTTCTATGGTAGTTTGGTGCCACTTATTTTAGATAAATGGTTTTTACACATTTGTTCTCTACTAGTTTGTTCTTAGTTAACTCCATGATTCTAGGTGAAAGTTTCATGCTATTTCTCCTATATAATACTCCTATTGTAAATTTATTTATCAAATGAAGGTAATTATTGCACATCTTCTTACATACTTATGAATACAAGCCAAGCCATTCTCATTGGAATTATTATGTGTTCACTTTAATAGAAGATCACCTATTTGCCAATTCTAACACTAGCTCTAGTGTATTTCAACCCCAAAATATAGCCTCCCCTAGATAACTTCAACTCAAGAGTGTTCATTTAGAATTATCTCTTGAGTATTTCAACTTCAAAATATAACATCTCCCAAATTATTTCAACTATGAGGTATTCATTTAGATTTAGCTATTGAGTATTTTAACACCATAGGATAACATCCCCCAAAGTACTTTAACACTAGAGTGGTTATTTAGAACTAGATCTAATTCTTTTATTACTGAAATACGTACAAAGGTAGCTTCGAATAATGTCATGGGCCTCAATTTGGAATAGATTTATAATACTATATATGTATTAAAACTCTAAAAGTTTTCTAAGTGATGTTACTTCTCTTACCTTGAAATTTTTAGGTAGTTTGTAAGAGCTTCCAAATAATTTTTAAAAACTTACTTCATTATAATATTTAATTTTGGAGTCTTGTTTGAGCTTCTTAGTCATCCTTCTAATTTTGATAATTTTATTAATTAGACTATTTAAACATCTAGTTTTGCTTTGAACTACTCTAGCTTATCTAGAAAGAATATTAATTTAATTGAAATCTATTAAAGTTTTAAAAATGAAATTTTATTTAACATATATTTTTGTGATTAAAATTTAAAAATAATATTTTATTTAAAATACTTTTAGTGACATATGTACTTAATTTACTCTTGTCAGTCAAAGTGCAACTATTTTTACCACTTTTTATCATAGAAGAGTTGGATGAATAAATACCCTTCAACTCGAAATTAAGACTAGTGCTTGAAATTTGATCACTGTCCCCATCACCATGCAACATCATCAACAAACATTTGAAATTATATTTTCCTTTCATGGGAAGGGGGAGTGGTAAGGGGAGGGCTGACAACCTTTTTGTAGCTTTGCTTTTCATTAATCTTCTTCGTCCAAAATATAGATTAGAGAAATGAGTAGAAGGATAAAAGGGATCATATTTATATATTTCATAAAGTATTAATAAATATTTTTAAAAAAACCATGTGAGATTTTTAATCGACATTTTGGATCACATTTTGTAAACCATCATTAAGATGAGAGAATAAAATGATAAGTTTGCAGACTTAAGTTTTTATTTAAAGAAAATTAACATTGAGTTGTGATGTCGAGTAGTTGGGAGAACAAAAATGATGTAAATTCATTATACTCTAGTAATAGGATGCTAAATATTAAATTAGTGTTAATGGTTATTATTTTTTTGATTGATACTAGGGTTGAAACAAGTCCCCTACCTTTTAAAATGTTTCACCAAAAGCAACGAAAAACATGATAAAGCATAGTTGTTTATATATTACCATGGCATGGCTAGACAAGTTGGCTTGCCAAATAGTAACCAAATACAAATACACATCGAACAAAAAACATGAAAACCCATGAAGGGTAAAGAAACTAACCAGCAAGAAACAAAAGCTATTTTTTATAAAGATTATTTAAAAAGCTAGTAGCTCAATAGTGTTGAAAATGAAACAACCTTATCCTTTTCATCATCTAAAATGATGACCTCATCACTAAAAATAACCACAAAAAGAGAACACCCTATCGATTTCTACCTACAACCCTTGAGTCTATGTTTGACTCTACCCAGAAAAAAGTCAATGCAATTACTTACCATACATCCCTACATTACCACCATGATATCCGGATGAAGTGGCTCTATCATCTAAGGAAGAGCAACAACCGATCCATAAGTCACCAATTCTGCCAATATTTCACTATGTCGATCTGGGATTTATCATGGTGAGCCACCTTCAAATGAGATAATTTTGGGATTAGAATTTTGAGTTGCACCAATGAAGGCATTATCAAAAAATGTCCCACTATAACATCATTGTCACAAACCTTTTTTTTTTAATTTCTTCCAAACTACCTACTAGGACCAAGAAGCATGTCTCCAAAGCTTTGAAAGTAAAAACTGGAATCAAACCAACACCTTCTGAACTAGAGAAGGGTAGTTTGGGAAAGGGACCCAACTCAGCACTATCTATCGCCTCCACAAAACCAAGATGATGATTTGGTTTTACAAAAAATCCACCAATTTAAAAACCACCTCACAATCCACCATTAGTGCCATGATATTTGTTGTAAACATTGTAACTATTAAAAAGTAAACCCTGTTGTGCATACAATGAGCCATATAATCTAGACCCAAAACAACTGAAATAGCCTAGAAGATTTCTTTTTAGGAAACCTAGGAAACATGTTTGCCCCTAGCCTGAGAGATGACACCCTCAAAATCCATTTACCAAACAAAGCTACTACCATAAACCATCAGAGTTACAAGCACCAAATCAACCTCTCTCTCTCTCTCTCTCTCTCTCTCTCTCTCTCTCTCTCTCTCTCTCTCTCTCTCTCTCTCTCTCTCTCTCTCTCTCTCTCTCTCTCTCTCTCTCTCTCTCTGCTAAGCACTAGGTGTCCACAACAACCAAAAAACAACCAAAGTGTAAATGAGAAACATCCACCCTATGGTATCAAATCAAATCCATACTCTTATCATAAATGCAGTTAACCACCACCATTTTTTGCATGGTAAGTCCATCATGAAAAAATAAAATTGTCGAAAAGCCTAAGAAGGTGGCTTAGATAGTTATGATTAAATCAAACCATCGATCAAATCTAATTGATTATTATAATGAACTATAAAAGAATAGTTTTGGTTTTATTTTATTTTTTTAAAAAACCCATATTAATGGAAACTAAACTAGGAAACTCTTCCCAAGTAGATCTATGATTATCATCGATCCAAATTTCTTCTCTTTAGTCAATTCCATAGTTGACAAGGAAATCTACCACTGATTTGGCCTCTTTGTAATAGTGCTCACAGTGTAAGGATGTAAAATTGTGTAATCTAGCCTATATATTAGACAAAATATTATCTATTTTCCAAGAAGTGGTTGTCTTTTTATTAAAGGTAGAAGTCAAGATCTGAGAGTCATTTTCAATAATAACTTTTTCTATTTTATAATGAATTGCAAGATCAATCCCAATATATATAACTTGAACTTCAGCTTCATTGTTTGTATCATCCAATTTTCTTTTTAAAATCACCCTGATTAAGGAACTAGTAAAATCCCAAAGAATACAACTTATATCGAAAGCTCCCAGATTTCCCTAAAAAACACCTTTAAAATTTAATTTAAACCACCCAAAAATAAAAAAATCTAAATAAACTTTTATTTTCTCAATCTTTTACCTAAACTTACTAATAACCCATTAACAAGGAATTAATAATAATTATTAATAAACTAAAATATATTACATTCAAATATATAAATATTAAAAATTTAATACACTTTAATAATCAAATTTAATTTTTTTTGAAATTACAATTTAAAAAATAAATTAAAAAAAATAAGAATAAAAATAAATAAATAGTAGTACCATTAAAGGGAGGTCGAAAAGATTCATATTGTCAATGTTGTTTATGATCCTTGATTGAAGAGGATCTAGGTTTATGTGCCTCACAACTCATATTGTCAATGTTGTTAGAAGCTTCAAGTCCCACCGCACAGGTCTTTTTAGAATGAGGATAGCCTACCCTCCCAACTTCATTAAATTTTGTCTCATCACATGGGTTTTGACGGCCTTCCAATAATAAGTTTATATAGTTTTGAGTGGGACAGTATGGTTTGAGTGACTCGCACGAGATGTTTTGATAGACCGACCAAATAGTCCTTTTCTTTAGCGTGTTCAACTCGTTATTCCATGAAACAATGGGAGTATGATTTGAAATAATGATAAATTTAAAACTTTAGAGGACTTTGTATTAATAATTGATTTTACTTTTCAATTGATAATTTATATAAATAGCCAATGAAACGTTTACGAATTGATTAAAGTGGATTGGTTGCATTTGGTTTAAATTTTAGCAATATATTAGGTTGATTGTGATCATTAAAAATGTTTGTAAAATTTGTTATAATCTTAATAATGTTTGTAGAACCGATAATAGCTAAAATATGTTTGTGAAATCGATTGTTGTTGTTATATTGGTTGCAAAGGAGATCTAGACCCCCTGTTTATGTACTAGACTAATTCATAGTTCAAATAAAAAACATTCTACTTTATAACTCCAACTCCTAAAAAACATTTATCATTAATCTAAAAAAATCATATAAATAAAATTAGAACTTCAATTAAATGTCTTGAAAAAACATTTCAATACTTACTTTTATTATTACTATTAAATTATTTATTTACTTGATTTTATAGTTAAATTTTAAAAACCTTTCTATAATTATAAATGATCACATCACTTAAATAACCATAATTTATTACATAAATAATCATAGACACTTTAAATAATTATAAACACTTTAAAGATGGTCATAAAAATTTATTAGTTGAAAAATAACTTATATATTTGCCAATCGTTATATTTTTATTTAATTGATTAAAAAAATACATTATTATTTATTATTTTTTAAAGAGTACTTATGCATTTGTCAATCATTCGTCTCTTATTAACATGTTTTTCTATATTTATAGTTATTTCATGTCACGTGTGTCTGGGGGCAGACCTTGGTAATTTGTGGGGCAGTCTGCAAGTGCGTGGGGGTGCAGCACGGACCACGCGCATGACTTGACCTTCATCTTTTCCAACAGAACACTCTCCCTCTTCACCTATAAACACGGTCCTTCCCCGCGAGTCGTGCCGCCGAACCCGGCCGGCCCCATCTAGACCTCAACGAATTTTAAGCCTTTCGCACCTCATATCCCCTCTCCACCTAAGCAAATTCCAAGCCTATAAAGGCTTGTCAGAATAACTGGCTGCCAGGTTTGCCAGACTTGCCATTGTCAATATGTCTCTGAGCTAGCGCTGGCTTCGTACTGAGTCGAGGTCTTAGTGACTGTACTACACCATCGTAAGGAAAAATGGTTTAGAGAGAGAGATATGGTAAAAAAAATTTAATTAAAGTATGTTTTTTTTTTTTTTTAAAAATGAATGAAATGAAATGGTTTTAATTGTGTTTATAAGATTAAATGATTTATTTGACCACCAATTACATTGATTATTCTAACTATTCAAAAATAATTGAAACTTGAAATATAATTTAGAATACTGCTTTATTTTTTGTTGAACTGGATAAACATCTCTTTTAATATTTTAAATATTTTTTTCTTCATATGTCTACGATGCAATCAACTCTTAATTTTTTCACATATTTGGTTCATATGTATGTGTAATAAGGGTACTCAAGGATGAAGTGCTCCACAATTTCAAGTACTTATTTGGTGTAAGAAACACAAACTCTCTCATCTTACTACTCTTTAAAAGTCATTTATCTATTTGTCCTGCATTATAAGGAATAAAACCAATTTTTAATTAAACAATGAGAATCTTTTCCTTCCAATTAACTTCAACACTTATATATGTTTTTTCATTATGTTCATAAGCTGGGTTGAACATTGAAATGCAGTGTTGTCTTTGATTACTTGTTCCCTTCCTCCATATTACCATTTTGAACCTTTAATTCATGTAATTTTGTATATCTTTGTTACAATTTAGACATTCAATTACGCTGATATCCTATTTATTCATCCACTCATAATTCTGTTTCGTCTAATATTCTTCCTTTTGCATAACATTTCTTTTATTGCTCTTAACCATCTGTCAATGTTCATACTTTTTTTCACATAACATATTCCTTAAACAAAGTGATTGCCTTTCTTTGAAAGTACTTATTTCAACAAAAATAATTTCATGTGAGTTGATTGAATTGAGTATTTTTTTTCTGTCACCCGCTATTAAAAGACTGTTAGTAAGCTAACAGGGAGAAAATACCCTCCATGTCAATAAGTTTCTTCGAAATAATTCGATTACCTTGATTGAATTGAATTAAAATAAAAAGTAGGCCACTAAACGGAATGCAAAATCAAACGTTTTTATAATTTATTATTACCAAATTTGTTTTATTATTGCGCTCACGATGCTTTCCAATTTTATATGCATGCTTCATTTTCTATTCTTTTGTGCTGATTTACTTTTATTTATGACATCAATCTTTGTTTTGTTCTTCCTCTGCTATTACGTTCGTTTGTTTTCTGTTGATGAAAAAAAAATACAGGAAAATTATTTAAATAGAAACTACTGCTTACCATTTCTCTTCTCCTCCCATATACACTATCATTTATGCCCATAAAATGTTGCGCATCCCAACACCGTTGAGTCTTCCCACCACTAAATACAGTATACAATCCATGTTTGGATTGGCAATGAAAGACCACAAAACCAAATACACAATCCGGTTAATCATTTCAAGTGTTTGATGCAGCAGACACTATTTTGAATGTCAAGGGTAAAAACTTAATTTTTGAATCCAAGTATGTTGAATTTTTTTGAAGAACTCCCTTTGGTCACATGCTAGGTGCTAAAGGTTAAGTAGTTTATTCTGTAAAATGTTTTGTTTTTAGTTACAAAGGGTGGGAAATTTATTATTATTATTATTATTATTATTATTATTATTATTATTATTATTATTATTATTATTATTTGAAAGGAATAAGTATATTTTTTGATTAAAATTTTTAAAGGGCATCTCAATATTTTTTGGGGGTCTTGTTGGGTTTTCATTTTTTTAATTTACTATCTTATCATTATCAAAGATTTCAAAATTGTTCATCGATTTAGATATGTTCAATGCCACAAACTACATATAATAGAAAAGGTTTGTAAAGAGAAATTTAATTTTCAACTATTTGTACATGTTAATAGAGAACAAAAAAAGGACTATCTATTCTTATTAATGCTTCTAAAAACACCACATTTAATTTTAAAAATGAGAAAGAACTTGCAATTATTTAATAATCTTATCCATTAAAAGACATATGTTCGTATATATCATCAAAAAATATTTAGGAGGTATGACACACACTTTGTGATTTATATGATAAAAAACCAAAGTGCAAATAAATCAATCTAATGTTATAGTTAAATATTAAAAAATATATCAAAATAGGGGAAGTAAGTGAATATTTGTTTAAAATAAAAAAATGTCTCATTCACAAATAAAAAATTATAGTTTTGGTGCAATAGAAGATAGAAATATGATAACAATTACATTGAATGGTATCCCTCGTTTTTATATAACATTTATTTTAAAATTGTAATTAATATATAAATTGAGTATATAAAAATGTGAAACACTTGTGAGTTGTTAATTCAACATGCTAACAATCCTCTAACATCTTACATAGGTAAAAGTTTAATTCAAAAGAAGCCTTTGTTGAAAGTTCTAATAGTAAAACTTATAGAGGTAGAGGTTTATGTACATATTAAAATGTAGGAAATGGTAGAGGAAGAATAGACAAAAGAGGATGAAGAATAAAATGGTGAGTGATGGGCCTTGCCCTTTTACATATTCTTCATCTTTTTCTTCTTCTTCTCCTTGTCATGGTTAGTGAGAGGCTCCTTGAATATTTCCAACTTGTGATTAGGAGAAATAAGCGGATATTCATGAGGAGGAGAGATCTTGGCATCATATTCTTAACTAACACATTCCTTATCAAAATGTTCCCTCGTTTGATGCTTTTTGTATTCCTTGGTTAAATTGTAAGGATACTCATTCCTCTTCCTACCTTTTCCATTTTTACATTTTTTACTCAAGGCATTGACCTCTCAATCATCATTTTTACCATTATTCTCCAATTGAGAATTTTTTGTGCTACCGTAAACCACACTACAGTTGTGATTGTGATGGGAGGATGAATTATGGCTTGGAGGTAGCTAGAGACTGATATGAACTTCAAAAATTTCATCTTAAAATACTCACTAACAATCTCTTCAAAAGAGGTGGGTTCTCACTTGAGCACTTCAAATTTAACCTTGCACCTCAATGCTCAGTTGAACATGTCAAATATCTAATCATATGTGAAATATGTCCTACAAGCATAGACAACTTAACACCAACTATAGATAAAGTATAAGTTTAAATTACTCTTAGACTATGTCATAAAAGTGAGTGACTACATATTGAGGTTAAACAACATAGAAATATATTATAACTAGATTAAATAATCTAATAGAAGTTAAAATCTAAACATAGAATCTAACAACAAATTTTAATAAAACTAAAGCCTTGGCCTACAGGGTACAATTCAAGAGCTTAATCATCATTTTTATAATCCATATATTCCATTGTGAAGGCTGTGATATGCTTTGAAAGACTAAAATCCTAGCTTCCAATGAACTTAGGGATTTTTTATATAAGAGAAGTCAAATAACTCACACATCAGAGGCTAGAGAGTCTTTGTAGGAATAACTAATGGATGGGAGAGAAAACCATCACATGGGGGTTTTATGGATCTAGATAATGCCTATGCGAGTATGGTCTACATGGTACTAAACATGCTAAATAAAACACAAAAGAAGGTTCCTGGGTGAAAACTAATCAAATCAATCTTTTGGTTGAACAAGTCAGGAAAATGACCTTAGAGGGTTGTATGATGAACATGACCATAAAAATGTTAACATAGTGAATGTGGTAGAGGATGAAAATTATCAAGGTTTAGATACTAATATAAAAAATAACATCCCATGGATCTTTACACTTCAAGTAGCAGTTGAAATCAAGATGAATGGTTGAAACCTCAAACAAATGGGTAGGAGGATGAGATATTAATGTGCATATGGATATACGATCTAATTGGAAATGATGGTGACCTCGATTAGGATCTTGATGTGGAGTTTCCATTTGATAGTATGAATGTGTACAATGGTTACTCTTATGAGAATCGGTAAACATACTTGAATGAGATCAAGTGATAGTTGTATCACTAGAGAATTAACAAATCTGAATCCTATGAGAATATTGATGCTTAGTTTGAATTATAATATCTTATAGGAATTTTTTAAAAAAAGAAAAAAAACTTTACAAATTCATGTAAATCCTCTAGATTCCACTCCAATAGGGGCCAGCCTCTGAATGAGTGGGGCAGTGTAGATACATATTGATTCAAATTGGTAGATTACTATCATCATGTGGAAATTAATAGGAGGGTACCTTGATTACATGGTGAAACTGTTCTTAAGATTTATATAATGTTAGGTTAGCTGATTTATATGCCAGAGTTAGATTTCATCTATAGAATCATAAAATTTTCATTCTGAAACACCATGATTATTTTTTAATCACATTTTTATTGTAAAAAAACATGAATAAATTTTTAAATTGGATTCCAATTTTAAGACTGCAATATTTTATTTATAAAATATATCTCCTTTGAACCTAAATAATGACAATTTACTTTATAAATCATACTTCCATTTTAGTATTATATTTTAGTTATTGTGGCTATAATCTTATATGTTCTTACTATTATTATTTTTATTAAATTAGTTGTTCTTATATATTTTTAGCCTAGTTCTTCTCTCTTCAACTTCTTACATGTGCAAGCCAACAAACTAGATAGAGGCTTTAGGCTCATAGCTCATCCCTTAGGTTACAAGTTTCTTGCTTTCTATCCCTTTTTCAAACCCTTATGGTGCATTTAGATTATTGTAGCTACATTCTAATCAAGGAATTTTGGGTATGGGCATGCAAAAATATAGCTGCAATAAACTCAATACATTGTAAGCATTTGAGAAATGGATGAAAATCAAACAACCTGCAACCTAAGGGATGATTTACAAGCTTAAAGTTGATAATTTGGTTTGTAAGATTGCATGGGCTAGAGGATAATCACACAAGAACCATGCTATAAATAGATCAGAAAAACTAATATATTGAGATAATTAATAATAATAATGTCTAGAATTATAGCCAAAAAAACTAAAATTAATTGATAAAATGGAATTATGATTTAAAAACTAAATTCTTATCATTTCTGAAAGAAGATATGGTTTACAAAGAAAATCTTGTAGTTTTAGAATTGAAATTTGATTCATAAATTAATGTATGTTGTTTCAAAATAAAAATGTGACTAAAAATAAACATAAGGTTTCAAAATTAACACTTTGTATTCTATAAATGAAATTTAATCCTAGCATATAAATCAACTAACCTAACCATATATAAAGCTTAATAATAATTACACCGTAGAATCAAGGTGCCCTCATATCAATATCCTAATGATGAAAGTAATGTTCCAACCTAAATCCAAATTTATCTATCAAGGGAGGAAATGACTAAGGATTCACAACTTGAAGTAGGTGACACATAGATCCTTGAAGTAACCCATCCGACTTGGTTACTCAGAATGAGCTAGAGAGAGGGGCAAAAAAAACACAGGATAAATGTAGACTACATATCAGATGAGAAACACCCTAGTATCTTATAAGGTAAATGTGGGGAATTAGTAAATCAACAATAATGCATGCACATATTAGGTCTAACAATCCAAAATTGACATAGTGATAACATAGTAATAAATCAATAAAATGATCAATCAATAGCATGAAGGAAAAAAAATAACTAGGAAGTGTAATGGAGGAAAAATATGCACATGCAAATGAAAAATAAGGTAAATTTTGATCAAAAAGTGTTGTTAATAGTTGCTAGATACCTTAATAAGGCATTTAAATGGCTATCAAAAGGAAATTATGGCTAGGCCATGTTTTTTAAGGAAAAAACAAGTGGCCAGCGCATGTGTTTTGTCAAAAGTCCATGATAGGGCCAAAAAAGGGTGGAATTACATGTCTATTAGATAGATTTATCTCTCCAAGGTCCTTCCTAGATGTACTTATTATCAATATGTCTAATAGATGGCATAATGAGTTGAAATGTAATCACTAGGAGGAATTTAATAAAATGATTATTATAGTTGCACTTAATGTTTGTGTGTATATGAGGCCAATAGATGTTTTAAATCACTATCATTATCTTGCTAATGTTAAAGTGTCTTACTATCTTAGTGTAGTGCACCTCCTAGATGAGTCATTGGTAAAGAGTGTCATCTGAAATATAGAAATGTCCATGCTTGTAAAGAATATTGTTAGACATGTAGAAATTATGAACCTGCTCACCCTATACGATAGTAGTATAGGATTTTGTAAATTCACATTTTTATGAGCATATAGATAACTAGTAGGAAATTTTGTGGTTGCACATGTCAACAACTATGATGAGTGTTTGTCCCAACAATTGGTTGAGGCAATATGTTACCTTGATGCATTTTCCCATTGTGTTTGATCACAAGATGGATTTGATGTAAGTAAATCATCCCCTTCATGTAGTGTGCATTATCTAGCCTACTCTTCATATGTAGGAATTGAAGCAAGTTATGATAAAAATGGATAAGCTTATCCTTACGCAAAGTTGTCTATTTTGATTACTCAACTTCTTGAAATATAGCATACAAATATCTCTCTTAGGTGGAATACTACTAAATCATCTCATTTAATGTTTCTAAGTGATAGCTGACTAGATATCCATGATGTGTGAGTATTACACAAAGTGCATAGTCAAATACATTGGTATGTATTTGAAAGGGGTGGGTAATGTCATGCATTTCCAAAAATAATGTTGTGTAGAGGTGTTACTTGAGCTCCTTGAAAGCATGGTGTTGTGTGGTTTTCCATTAGAATGTAACTTTGGTATAGATGATTTCGCTAAGATGTCATGATATGTGCAAGAAACGAAGTACAAATACGTATTAATTTGCAAGGCTAAGAAAACTCCTAAACTAGGTGAGATTACACATAGTTGGCTAGTCTTGGATTACTTTTTCTAGATCTAAATGAATTTCTATGTAGTCAATAATGTAGCTTAACTACTTAATCTTTATGACATTAAATGTACCTTTGCCTAAGTTGTGTTACAACTTATGTTTTTGTAATGTGTCTAAGAACTCTTTAAACCCCTATCCGTAAAAAGAAAAATGAAATTAAATATAAATAATTTTATTTTCTACTCTTTAAATCATTTAATTCCACAACACATCAGGGATGAATTGAAAGGTAAATTGATCCTTATAAACTTAATACTAACCATATCTAGAAAGTCAAAATGAGAATATAACTCGACTTCCTATAATACAAATTCTTTTACTAAAAATTGATTGCAATTCTATATTTATTTTTAATTGAATCATATACACTCCGTGATTTTAGTGGTGCACCCACTTCGTGGCAAGTTTATATCTTTTTATGGTTTTGGCGGTATACCCACTTCGTGGCAAGTTTATATCTTTTTGGGGTTTTGTTGGAACTCTAGTGTCAACATCATAGCTTTTGGCGCTTTATTTGGATTCTTCTGAACTCTACGTAGAGGCAGTCAATGAAATTAAATGAACCGTAACGAGGGTGACGTCCGCCTTTGAAAACGTGAGAGAGTGCAACATGGATTTCGCATTGAGGTCGCTACGACCTCACCAACATTGATTTCGCATTGCGAAATCGATTTAGTTTCTGTGGAGTTTCTTCCTTTTTTCCATGTTTCGACGAGTAGAAGAAATTTTGTAAGAAGAATGGGACCCAACACGTCATTTGAAAAACAATTCAATGTATTTGGATTGAATATTTGGTAAGAAGGATGCAGGGAACCAGCGTCGGTTCGAGCAGTGAGCAATCGACTATACAATTTCTATGCCCATAGCAGCTCTGTCTCTATCTTTAAATGAGAAGGGACTTCTAATAGTTACATTCTTAGTTCCCATGGCCTTGTCTCTCCAAAAATGCTTTGTCTACTGTGTTGAAATGCAAATTGCAGTTATAGCCGCTATCCTCTCTGGACAGTTACACATCATCTGCAACATTTGGTGGGTTTTTTTATGATTTCAGGCATTGCTTCCACGGGAATGATCATCTTGCTTGCGCAGAGCTGTGTTACTCAGTTCAAGTTGAGAAAGGGGAAAAGGGAAGGTGAAGGGGATGTGGAGAATCAACATGAACCTCATCATGCACAGTCAGCACTGTTAGGTTTAAGGCTATTCTTCATCCAACATTGCTTCAATATTCTTCTCGTCATTTGCTTCAATATTCTTCTCGTCATTCTCTCTCTTGTCTTGTCCGCACTTGTTTTAGGTGCAACTTATTCTCCTTACCACATCTGCAAGCTCTCATCCGTATGACGTAGTAAACGAGTAAGTTTCTTTGAAATAATTGGATTGCGTTGATTGAATTGAATTAAAAAGCAGGCCCCAACGAAGTGCGGCATCAAACGTTTTTATAATTTATTTTATTGTTGCGTTCAGGATGCTATTCTATTGTACTGCTTTCGTTTTATTTATGGAATACAGATGCTCGTCCAGGTCATTCCTATTGTATTGGGTGATGAAAAATTATGAAGGGGGGTGATGCAAAGTTCGTTTGTTTTATGTTTGTTTGTAAAGGCCATTACGTTCGTTTGTTTTTCATTTGTAAATGAAAAACCCAAATTAAAATAATTATTTAATATGAACTGCTGCTTGTCATTTCCCTTGCTTCTCCTCCAAAATACACCGTCATTTGTGCCTATAAAAGGCTTTACATCCCAACACCGCTTAGTTTACCTGCCACATAATACAATATACAATCTGTGGTGGCAATGAAATTCAAGTTTTTGATGCAGCAGACATAGTTTTGAAGGTCAAGGTTAAAAACTCATTTTTTCAATCAAACTTCTTTATTTTTTTACTTTTAGTCCTCCTTTTGTTCACATGGCAGGTGCTAAAAGTTAAACATTTTATTTTTTAAAAGGTTTTGTTTTTGGAAAAGGGGTTGAAAATTCAAAACTTTTTGGGTGTGGGCATGGGCGTGAGTGTAGTGGTCGGGGAGTTATAAGGTGAGAAGAATAAGTACATTTTTTGAGAAATTTTTTTGAAGGCTGTTTAAATGTCTTGTTGGATCTTGTTAGGTTTTCATTTTCTTAATTCAATCTTCTAATATTGTCAAAGATTTCACAAATATTCACAAACTCAAATAGGTTTCATATCACAAACTACACATAATAGAAAATGATTGTAAAAGAAACTTTAATTTCTAACTATTTGCATGTGATAATAGAAATTAAAAATAGACATTTATTCCAATTAATACTACTAAAAATATCATATTTAATTTAAAAAATAAAAAATAACATGCAATTATTCAATGTTCTTGTACATTAAAATCATGTATTCATATATAACATTCAAAAAGTATTTAAGAGATATAATACATAGTTAATGATTTATATGACAAACAACTAAAATATGAATATATTAATCTAATACTATAATTATGTCATAAAAAATGTCAAAATAGGAGATGTGAGTAAATATTTATCTAAATTAAAAAATACTCATTCATAAATTTAAAAAAAAAAATAGTTTTGATGCAATAGATGATAGAGCTATGATAAAAATAAGATTGAATAGTGTCCCTCATTATTTTATAAAGCTTATTAAAAATTAAAATTAATAAATAAATTGAATATATAAAATTATAAAATGCTTTGTGAGATGTGAACTCAATATACTAACAACCTTTTAACAAATTACAGAGGTAAATTTTAAGTCAAAAGAAGCCTTTATTATCAGTTATAGCAATTCAAATTATAAAGGTACAGATAGAGGCACATACAAAAATGTAAGAATATGTAAAGGTTTTCATTGCTTTGGTTGAGGTGGTGGACGCACATGTGATGATCATGATGTAAGGTATGATGGAGATTATCATTCTAGAGGAAGAGGTTAATGTAGGACCAAGAAAAAAAATATTTACTACATGTACGAAATCAAACATTATGCTACTAAATGTCACATGTCTTTTAAGAATATTCTAAAAGGCAAGATTTGACTACCTATGAACAATATGGCTAGTAATATGATGATTATAATTAAACTTTTTTTATAATGGAAATTATAAATCTACTTACATTGCAATAGATGAAGAAGTAGTTCCATGTGTGGATTATAGATATGGGGAGAAACAATGCATATGACTTTGAAAAAGGATTTATGTTTTGAGTATCAAAGGTCACATTTAAAATCTATCAAAAGTTGCATAAGAGACTCTTCGTAAAGAAGTTGGCATTA
This sequence comes from Torreya grandis, assembly GCA_037957365.1. Lineage (NCBI taxonomy): Eukaryota > Viridiplantae > Streptophyta > Pinopsida > Cupressales > Taxaceae > Torreya > Torreya grandis. The sequence continues at coordinate 1,617,168 of JARHVA010004077.1, read as the reverse complement.
TAATTGTGAAGATAAACTTTCCTAATGATACTAAAACTTTGTTTTATGATGTAAGGTATATTATTTAGATGAATTGCTTGGACACACTTTAAAGGTATGATATTTTCTAAATGTATCATAGTGTTCCATAGAGATATTTATAACATATCATTTTACATTTTATTTATTTCTAAAATGAATTAATTTGTTCTTTTATGTTGATAAATAAAAGACAAAAGAAAGATGTATCTTTAAAAGTGTTAGTTCATATTTTTAACTTCCATGGCCCTATCTCTTTAAGAATGCTTTATATTTTATGTGCAAATGTAAATTTTACTTATAAGAGATATCCCCTTTAAATTCATAATTATTTATGACATTTGATAGAATATTTTTATTATTTTCAACATTATTTTAATTGAAATGATCACATTTATTACACGCAACTATGTTAATCAACTAAACTTCAATTAAAAGAAAAAGTAGATGAGTATGTGGGGAATTAATAAAAATTCAATTTCAACCTCATCATTCATAATTAACACTACTAAATCTCAAGCTAATTTGAACCTCAATTTAAAAGAAAAAAAATAATGTGGGGAATTAATGAAAATTCAATTTCAACCTCATCATCCACGATTAACACTGCCAAGTCTCAAGCTAATTTTATTCCAGCATTGCTCACATTCTCTATATTATATCCTCTATCTTTTTTTTAATTCTAACATATTCCATTCCCCAACTAAGCATGCGTTGATGCACATGGTATAGTAAACATGTAACTGGGATTGGATCACAAGAATTGATTTGAAAAATAAGGCTGAAAAAGGACTCGAATTCAAATAATTTTATAATTTATTATTACTAGAGAAATTAAAAACATGTTTGTAACCGATTTGTGTTACGCTATGTAAATGTTGAACTCAAGATTTCTATCATTTAGATGTGTATTCTTCGTTTATATTCTATTTTGCTACTTTTGTTTTATTTATGTCATGCATATGTCTATCAGGTCGTTCCTATTTTACTATTGTTATGTTAGTGGTACTACCATCTCTATTTATCGTTGACCATTTATACTAAATAATTTCAAGTGGGTGGCTCCACTTTATTTTCCTTATGAATAATCACTCGTACTGTTCCTAATGCATTATTTTATAGCCAACTAATTATTATTAGGTATTACCTGACCATAATGAAGTTACCGAAAAACATAGGTTTGACCATGCCATTTCAAATTTCAGAAAACAAGTTTTAATGTAAAGCAAATGAGAATTTAATATAAAGTAAATGAAGGTTTAAGTTAAAGTAAATTAAGGTTATTTAGAGTATAAATATTTTAATTTTTTATGAGTATATTGGTTTAAATTATAGGTATTGAGTTTCAGATACAAGGAGTTGCATGATAAGAAACTAATTTGAAAATAAATTTCATAGAAAGTATTTATATTGATTATATTATTTAAAAGTTAATGATGTTTAATATATAATAATAAGAGTTTAATTTGAAGTAAATGAAGGTTATTTATGTTTGAAAAAAAATTATTTTTGGTGAACAAGTGGATATAAATTATGAAAAATTATCTTTTTAGATTTTTAGTACACATGAAAAATTATGAAAAAATCATTACAACATGATATTCCATTTATACTAATTCCTTTTGAGAATATTTCATATTAAAGCACTTAGGCCAACATCTAGATATGTTTTCTTTGAAAATTGGATGACTTTAGCGTATGGAAAACTTGTGTTAGCATAAGAACTTGTAAGTTTTTATATTGGCTAAATTGCATAGTTTATATGATTCAAATACACATTTATTGTAGAATTCCATATATTAGTACCATTGTTATACACAATTTCAGCATGAAAGATATCTAAGGTGCATATTATATGCAATGTATGCCTAATATTGTAATATAAAATTAGTTTCATATTGAAAACACTTACAACCATACACAAAACCATTCTATTCAATCTGTTTTGGCTATTCAATCTTATTCATCCCATCCTATCTTATTGTGCTCATCAGTCTTCCCATCTTAATCTTGTTATGGAATTGGACAATACATTGAAACCTGTTTGGGAAACATTTTTGTATATTACTTGTAAGGTACTTTGATAACTAAACGCATTTGGTTCTCACACGAAATTGTCCTTGAAGACTCCTAATTCCTTCCTTCATTGTCATACATTATTATATAGCATTTTGGAGGAACTACAATGGCTTGAGGTTCATTTGGACTTTGTAGATAGCACTCAATTTTGGAGGTTAGCTCAGCCACCATTTTTTCATTCTCTTATCATCTTACAAGTTAATTCTATGCTCTTTCCATTTTTTATGATACCATTGCTACACTCTTACCATTTTACGAGTTGAAAAATTATACATATCTTAATCCTCCAATTAGTTGAGATGCCATTACCGAAAAAAAATCAAAACATTCAAAAATTTCAAAAATCCTAAACATTTTGAAATTTTCTAAAGTTTTATAAATAAAAAAGGGCTTAAAATCTCTACAAGAGATATAAAGTCAAAAAATCTTAAAATTTTGAAAAGGCTTAAAATATTCATAAGAAATATAAATTAAAAAAAATTAAAAAATATTTTTTATTTTCCTAAATTTAGTTAACAATCCTTAAATCCAATCAAATTGTGAAACAATTTTGGGATGTGTCCATCCAAAATCCACCCTATTTGGGGCAAAGCAAGTCAATTTTTGATATGGATGAGGTTAGATGTATCTACTTATAAGTTGGAATTTATTACAAATCATGAAAATTTTATTACAACATGATATTCTATTTATATTATTTTTTTTTAGAATATTTTACATTAAAGTATTTAGGTCAACTTTTAAGATATGTTTCTTTTAAAAATTGGAGGACTTTAGGGTATTGAAAACTTTTGTTAGGGTGAGAAACTTTAAGGTTTTAGATTGGCTAAATTGCATAGTTTATATGATTCAGATACACATTTGTGGTATAATTCGATACATTAATACCATTGTTATACATAATTTCGGCATGAGACATATATAAGGTGCATATTATATGCAATGTGTGCCTAATATTGTAATATCAAATTAGCTTCATATTGAAAACACTTACAAGGACTATCACCACCGAATAGGTTGGAGTTTTACAGATTGTATTGCGCTGATCTACTATAATAGTTTGTTCAATTTTTGGTATGGCTAAAGTGAATAAATCATTCAATCTTTCCAAGCTTATAGGTTGAAATTTATTACATTGTCTAGCCTCACCTCTGCCCCATCCCTTTCAAAAAATAAAAATAAAATCTTTATTTTCAACTTTTTAGTTCATATAATTCTACAACACGTGAGATGGATTGAAAAATAAATCGGATCTATAAAAAACATAAAACCGATCATAATTAAAATGTCAATATGAGATAATATGACTTGATTCTTTATAGCACAAATTTTTCTATGACAAAATTTAAAAGTAAGAAAATTGTTTTAAAAATATTTTTTGTAATTTTATTTGAATTTTTAATTGAATCAAGAGAATATGGCTTGATTTCTTATAAGACAATTTTTTTTATCATTAAATTTAAAAACTTAAAGGCAAGGAAATTATTTCGAAGACAGTGTTTGTAATTTTATTTAGATTTTCAATTGAATTAGAGAATATAGCTTGACTCATTATAACACAAAATCTTTCACCATTAAATTTAAAAAGTCTGAGGGCAAGAAAATTGTTTTAATGGCAGTGTTTATAATTTTATATGGGATTTTAGTTCAATCATATATCCACTTCCTTGCAAATTTCTGTCCTTTGGGAGCGGTGGGACGGGAGGTGGGATAGGTATACCCACTTTGTGGCAAGTTTATATATTTTCTCAGGTTTTGTTGGGCTCTCGCTGCAAGTTTATATCCTTTTGACTGATGAGGGCGACGTACGCCTTTGTAAACGTGAGATCATGTAAACGGATGGGAGGGATGAGATGCCCGACCGGTCCGGCGCTAAGATAATTTTTAGCGACGTTAAAAGTTACTGTGAAGTTTCAGTGAGATAGATGAAGTTACTGTGAAGTTTCTCAAAAACTCAAATTGTGTAATTAGCAGTCAAAAGAGATTGTCATTTGGCGGTCAAGCAGAATTCGTGTTGGTTTTGTGGTGGTCTTTCATTACTAATACGGATCCTGCTGGATTGTCAGAAGAAATTTCACAGAAATTTTATCGATTTCGTAATGCCAAATCTATATTAGAGAGGTCATAGCCACCTCAGTTAGGAATTTTTCAAGTAAATTATATATATATGAGAGATGTCTAGAGGAATCGGTAATTTGAAGTTTGACAAAAATATGGATTTGAAATCGAGTGCCGCCATTATAACTCTTTAAAAGATTATATAAATGTAAGAATAACAGTCCTTTAAATCTATAAAATTAGACCTAGATAGATGCCGGCAAAACACTCAAGTTTACCATCAGAGTACACCCTTACACCCAAGGCACGAAAAATTCGAAGAGAAGAAATATTGTGAGTAAAATTTTGGAAGAGGGACTTGACCACGCGCGGATTTAAAAAACAAATCAATTAACTTTATAAGTCTGGTGCCGAATCTCAACCTGTATGTAAAGTGTGGCTCTTCGAGTAGTTAGCAATCGACAATACCCATACAATCTCTATGTGCATATCGACTCTCTCTCTTTAAATTACCAGGGACTTCGATTACTTTAGTTTCTTCGAGTGGCATAATAGTTGCATTCCTAGTTTCCATGGCCCTGTCTCTCCAAAAGTGGTTTATCTTTTATGTGCAAATACAAATAGCGCTTTTAGGGACAGTTGGGCATCATCTGCAACGTTTGGTGGGTTTTTTTTAATGATTTTCGGCATTGTGAACTGTGATACTCACATCCTACATCCTTCATCCTTCCTCAGTTGAGATAGAGGAAAAGGGAAGGCAAAGAGGATGTGGAGAATCAAATTCAACATCAACCTGAAACTCATTACATAGAGTCAGCGCTGCCAGCAATCATGTTATTTTTTCATTCAACATTGCTCCCATATTCTTTCATTCAACATTGCTCCCATATCACTCTCTCTGTTGTCTTCTCTGCACTTGTTTTAAAGCAGTGCCATTGCCTTGTTAATGTCAAAGTGTCCTACCATCTTAGTGTAGTGCCATCTGAAACATAGAAATATTTATTCTTGTAAAGAATCATAAACCTGTTCACCCCGTGCAATAGCTGTATAAGATATTGTAAATTCACGTTTTTTATGAGTAGATAGATGACTAGTCAAAAATGTTATGGTTTCACGTATCAACAACTATGATGAGTCTTTGTATCAAGAATTGGATGAGACAATATATTGCTTTGATGCCTTGTGTTTGATCACAAGATGGGTTTGCTGCAAGTAGGGCATCCCCTTTATGTAGTGTGCATTCTCTAGTTTACTTTCTATATGTAGAAATTAAAGCAAGTTATGATCAAAATGGATGATATTCTGTTTACCTAAAATTGTACTAGTGTTCTTACTTATGTTTTCGAATTATGGCATACACCTTTTTTTTTAGGTGGAATAGTTCTAAATTATATCATTGAATGTTTTTGAGAGATAGGTGGCTAGATGTTCATGTTATGTGAGAATTACACAAAGTGTATAGTTAAATACATCGGTTTAGATTTGAAAGGGATGGATAATGTCAAGGATTTCCAAAAATAATATTGTGTAAAGGTGTTACTTAAGCTCCTCGAAAGCAAGATGTTGTGTGGGTTTCCATTAAAATGTTACTTTCGCATCTGTCATTTGGCTAAGATGTCATGATATGTGCAAGAAACTAAGAACAAACATATTATATTGATTTGTTAGGCTACAAAAAATCTTAAACTCGACAAGATTACATATAATTGATTAATCTTGGATCACTTTTTCTAAATCTAGATGAATTCCTACACAGTCAATAATGTAACTTAACTACTTAATCTTTACGACATGAAATATACACTTAACTAAATTGTTTGATAACTTGTTTTTGTGTTATATATATATATATATATATATATATATATATATATATAAAATACGTGAGAGCTTAAGCCCAATCATATCTTAAAAATCAATATGGAAAAATATGACTTACTCCTTATAACACAAATTCTTGAGGAAAAAATGTCTTAAATTTTGTAATTTTATTTGCATTTTTAATTAAATCATATATCCATTTCATCCCAAGTTTATATCTTTTTAGGGTTTTGGTGGTATAGCCACTTCGTGGCAAGTTTATATGTTTCTGGGCTTTATCTGGATTCTTCTCCATTTCAGATGGAGGGAATTAATGAAATGAGGCTGACGAGGGCGAAGTCCGTCTTTGGAAACGTGAGAGAATGTATTTGCCAAAAACATTGCAACATCGATTTCGCATTCAGGTGGCTACGACCTCCCCAAGATCGATTTCCCATTGCGAAATCGATTTAGTTTCTGTGAATTTTCTTCCTTTTTCCGTATTTTTAGTAGTAGTAGTAGTAGTAGAAGAAATTTTGTGAGTAGTGGGAATTTCGTAAGAAGAATGGGACCCAGCGCAGCATTTGAAAAACAGTTCAATGTATCTTGATTGAAAGTTTGGTAAGAAGGATGGGAGCCAGCGCCGGATTTGAAAAACAATTCCATGTAACATGATTGAAAAAATTGTGAGTAGGATTGGATAACCTGTATATAAGTGTGGCGGTTCCAGCAGTGAGCAATTGACCATACAATCTCCATGCGCTTACTAACTCTCTGACTCCTATTGCATTCTTAGTTTCTTCGAGTGGCATAATAGTTGCATTCTTAGTTTCCATGGCCCTCTCTCTCCAACGATGCTTTTTCTTTTGTGTGCAAATGCAAATTGCACTTATAGCAGCTATCCTCTCTGGACAGTTACACATCATCTGCAACATTTGGTGGGTTTAATTTATGATTTCTGGCATTGTTTCCACTGGAATGATGATAATGCTTGCACAACAGTGTTACTGACATCCTTTCTCAGTTAACTACATGAACTATTTCTGGTTTTTTTAAGGGGGTGTGGAGAATCAACTTCCACATGAACTACATCATGCACTGTCAGGTTTCAAGCTATTTTTCATCCTAACATTGCTCCAATATTCTTCTCGTCATTCTCTCTGTTTTATTGTCCGCACTTGTTTTAACTGCAACTTATTCCCTTCCCCACATCTGCAAGCTCTCATCCCCATGATGTTACTCATTGTCACTAGCCATTAATAGTTAATTGTCGTTCACCAATGAGTCTTTCCTAATTTCCTAAGAGATATCATTTTCCTTATCAGTACATGCTGCCTAGGTAGTATTGTGATCGGTTATTTACATTATTTTTGCATTGAAATTTTAGTAGTCAATACAAACAAACAACGAAATTTTTTATATCTTTAATTTTAAATATTATTTTAGTAATATAATATTATAAAATAAATAAATTATTTTATTTGTTGTTTATTGTTGAGAAATTCATTATTTATTGAATTCAAATTTTAATTTATTTTCATTTTGAAAAATTTCTAATGTTGAAAAGTGGTGTTCATTATGGTCATTGAAAAGTGGTGTTCATTATGATCATTGAATGTATGGTATGTGTCAAAAATCTAAATTATTATGATAAAAATCTAAATATTGATGACAATATCAATGCTCTAGACACATTATTGTGACAAAGCAAACTCCATTTTACATTATTATTTTGAAAACACCATTTTAACATATAATTTAAACAAACAAAAAAATTCTCCAGAGAAATTTAAACTTTTTTGTCCTTGTCAACAATTAACACAACAATACTAGATGGTGGTCTAGAAATTGGACGACTTTAAACATTATAGTCTTTATTGGTGGACAGAAATAATAGAGAACTTGAAACTAGATTTTGATAGATAGAAATATTACAAAGAATAGAGAGCTTGAAACTAGATTTAGGGTGTTTTTTGAATTATTTATATTTTTAGTGCACATCATTCTGGTTATATTTGTCTCTAGAGGAGCTCCCTTTTCTTGGTAGGCTTGTGGTTTTTTCAGTTCCTCTTCCTATTTGAGGAGGTAGACTTGTGGTTGCTTTTGTTTCTAGACGAGCTTCTAATAGTTAAGAGACTGTATCAAATACTCATAAGTCATACTAATATATATCTAACAATAAAAACTAAAAAATAATAATAGTTTTTTATTCCACTGAAATCGGTTTAATTCTAACTTGCTTTTGCTTCTATTTTACTTTTGTTAGTTAAACACGTATTTAAATATTGGTTTTCATGGTAAATATAAACTTTAAGTGGATTCAGCAGATTAAATTAGAATTAAAGTGCAATTTTCAAATGAAAATAAATCAACTCTCTTTTACCCCTTAGCAATGTGAATGAGATGGATTTCTCCATTGTCAAATTCACAAAAAGAACAGATGATTTAGTGACAATTGAGGAGCTATGTTTTGGCTAGCTTCCACATGGCACATCTCTTCAGTAAACACATCATGTACCCACCTACATTGGGCCTTCTCTTCCATAAAAACCTTTAAATTGTATATGCATATGGTGATATATACAATCTATTAATTACATATTTCATTTTTGAAGCCACCAAGGAAATGTTTATTGGAGATACTCACATTCAAAATCCTCTTGAGATGATTGTCATACGTATCATTTTTGTATTGTCATTAAACCTTTGGTGAAATTGTGCATACCCAACCTGATGGCCAGTATGAGGTTCAATGAAAAATCACAAAGATTCACGAAGTGCTTCACAATTTTTTGTGTACATATTACCATCTAGAGTTAGAATGAATGGATCATTATTCATTACAGTAAAGACTCTAATCTACAAACTATGTTTACAATAAATGTATCATGGTTATTATTGACTAGACAATATAACTTGAGAGTAGATATCATTACCAAAAAACTAAGAACATTGGATTTAAAATTATATGCATGTCCAAGTCTATTTTCATGGGAGACATATACAAGACCTAGCAAATCATGCCCATTTATGTCAATATTGTTTCCATTCTCTAGCAAAATCTGTATACTAGTTTTAGCAAAAGATAAAATAGTTAGCACCATTCACAACTAATGAAATGCATAAATTATATTGTCTAAAGATTTTTAAATATATAAAAATAAACCACTGCCCAAAATGAACCCAGACTAATAGTGAAATATATGCAATATGCATAACTAGAATAAATATAGAATAGCCAAAATAAAACTACTTTTTCAAATTATTTGAAACATTCTCTATTTAATAAAGATCAAATACAATGCATTTATTGAATTGCATGCTTTTCTAATAAATAAATGAAACATTCTAAATTTATCTAAATAATCAAAATAAAACAAATTGCATGAAATATAAACTGAATTTATTTCTAACTTTTTTAAGACTTTACTATTCTAAAAATAGATTAGCTAAATATCAAATGATTTTTAAATCAATTGCATGATTTTATACGTGATTGAAGATACTATAAAACTTGGACTCAACAGCAATTAAATAACATTCTCCTCTTGATGTTGAGTGAACTAACAATTTAATATTGGAGTTTCAAAAATTGAACTTTTGCAATAGCTTTAGTGAAGATATCTACAACATATTTCTATGTGTTTATATACTTCAATTCTACATCTTTCTTCTAAATAAAATCTCAAATAAAATAGTACGTAAAATCAAAATGCTTTGACCTGTTATGATGCACTAGATTCTCGGTTAATTTGATATCACTTACATCATCACAAAAAATCAATGTAGGTTGATGTCATTTCTTTCCAATTTCTTCTAAAACCTTTTAGAGCCATAATGCTTTTGTAGCTACTAAAGTGACTGTAATAGATTTTGCTTCTATAAATGAAAGAGTAATTGTACTTTGATTCTCTAAGCTCTATGTAACCAAACCAAAACCAAGTGATAAATCAATTACCAGATATAGACTTTCGATCGTCCAAACTACCTCCCTAAGTATAATCACTAAAGCCAACAAGTTCAAACTTTTTATAAGTGTAATAATGAATACCAAAATTTTTAGTACCTTTCTCTTACCTAAATATCCCCTTGGCTACCTTCATATGGATTTTAGATGGATCAAACATATATCTTGATACAAGTGAAACTGAATAAGTAATATATTGTCTTGTGTGAGTTAGAAACATTAAGCTTCCAATAATACTTCTATAAGTTTTCTCAACAACTCTTTCAACACTATCTTCTATACATAACATAACTCTATGAGCAGTTAGAGTGGATATTGGTTTACAATCAACTATAATGAATTTTTTCAATATATAATTTGCATATTTTGATTGATAAATGAATATGACATCTTTACATTAATGAATCCCCATCCCTAAAAAGTATTTCATAAATATTTCATTTTAAATTCATTCATCAGTGCAATTTTGATTTCATCCTTCATCTTATAATTTTTGCCCATATATAACGAATCATCAACATATAAACTTATAGTAAGTATATCATTATCTTCTTGCTTTTAATAAAGAGTAGTCTCTCTTTTACTTCTTTTAAATCTATTCTCTTAAAAATATCCATCAATCCTTGCATATCATGATCTGGGTGATTCTTTGAGGTCAGACAAAGCCTTCTTCAACTTGTAGACTTGGCATTATTTACTTCGTACTTCAAAACTTTGTGGATGTTCTACATAGACTTCTGCTTCTAAGTACCCATTCAAAAAGACACTTTTCACATTTATTTGATCTATCCTCCATTTATTTTGAGTTTCTAGTGAAATCATCATTTTAATAGTTTCTTGTCTTTCTACTGGTGTAAATGTCTCTTCATAATCTGTCCCATATCTTTGTGTGAAGCCCTTAGAAGCTAACCTTGCCTTGTGTCTTTCAACACTTCCATTATTTTTGTACTTAGTCTTTTAGACCCATTTGGTACCACTATTTTTCTTGTCATATGGAAGATCTAAAAGGTCCCAAGTATCATTCCTGTGAATAAAATCTATCTCTTCTTGCATTGATTTCACTCAAACATCATTAGCACATGCATATTAAAAACATGATGACTCAAAATTTGCTTGTGTAATTAAAGCATAATTCACTGTCTCACCTCTTGGACATTCTTCATGTGTTTAGCTTATTTTATGCTAATAAATTTCACTCAAGATTTTTAAATTCATTGAAGGACTAGGACTTAAAGCTGGCACTGTGCTTTGAATACATGCACTAGATGAGGGGCTATTTAATAGACTTGTACTTGAAGCTTGAACTGTGCTTGGAAAATATGCACTAGATGATGGGATACTTAATGGACTTGTAGAACTTGGAATTAAAATACCATTAGGTTGCTCATTAGTAATATCATCATAATTACCATCAATAAAAATAGCTTTAGACTTCTCAATGTTGCCTTTATCTTTATCATGACCATACACTCCACCTTCATTAAAAATAACATCATTAGACACAAGTACATAGTTACTGATATAATTATAAAGCCTATAATCTTTAAATTATTCACTATACCCAATAAAAATACAAGACTCACTCTTTGGATCTAATTTCTTCCTTTTCTAATAAGCTACATGACCATAAGCTAAATATCAAAAACATTGAAATATTTGACATTAGGCTTCTTTTCATACCATGCCTCATATAGAGAAATATTTTCAGGTACACTAGTGGGACTTTGATAAAAAAAAAAATATTTTTGTAGCAATTTCATCACCCCAAAAAGAGTTGTTCAAACCATTTATTTGTAGCATGCTACTTTCCATTTCAACCACTTTACCATTCTTCCTTGTAGGCACACTATTTTATTTAAGGGTATATGTAGTTGTGAGTTGCCATTTGACTCTATTTAAATCACAATAATTCATAAAATTATTTGAATAAAATTCACCTCTACAGTCAGTCTTTAATCACTTTATTCTATAACCACTTTTAGTCTCTACAAGTGCTTTAAATCTCTTAAATATATCAAATGCTTCACATTTTTGATATAAAAAATAAACCCAACACTTTCTTTTATAATCATCAATAAATGTAATTAAATATGATGACTTTCCCATACTTTTTGTTTGCATATGAACAAAAATATCCGAATGAACCAATTAAAATAGATGATAATCCCTCCATGCACTACCTTATATAAACTTTTGTCTTACATGTTTTCCTTTAACACATCCTTCACAAACTTCTTTATGCTCTTCAACCTTTGTAAAACTATAAACCAATTATTGTGATGTTAGTAACTTCAAAATTTAAAAATTCAAGTGTCCATACCTGAGATGCCATAACCAATTTTTATCTGAACATATGTCATATTTTTAAGGCTATTACTATGCTCTTCAAAATTCATTGGGAAAATTCTATTACTATACATAGGTACAATTATAACAACTTTATTTCCTTTATTCTTGTCATATATCATGCATTTCTCATCATGAAAACCCACCTTATAGTTCTTTTCACATAGTTATCCAAAAATCAGCAAATTATGTTTCAACTTTGGGGTGAAATAAATATCATTAATACTTTTCTTATGTTATGTAGTATTCACCTTCATAGTTATTTTTATTGTAACCTCTAAAAACTTATCATCACCATGTTTGATATTGCATTTTTAAAATTTCTATATGTATGCAATCAAAAATACATCATATTTATAACTAAATCTTGGCTTAGAAAAGATAGATCATACCTACATTTTCGATTGTGAGTACATTTATTAAGGAGCATAACTAATATGTGGATCTGCTAGACCCGATTAGGGGATCACTTGTCACAATAAATAATTCTAGGATGGGTTCTAAAGCCTACAATCTAACACAATCATGTAATAACCTTAAAAGAGTCCTAAGTTTAATGTTCACTCTATTCTAATAAACAAGAAAGTAAATCTATACTAGTTCACACTAAAGCTTATGGCACAATATGAAGGGTTAGTAAAGCAATAAAAACATGTATAAGAGAATTTCAATTAAGATAAGTATGAGTAAGACCTTAATACATGGAATACGAAGAGTAATATTATTTGAGCCAATAATTATGCTACTTCTATATACTAAAGAGAGGAGAACAAAATTAGAATATACTTACCTGAATATAAAATCATCAAGACTCAATCTCTCCCTTGGCCAATGGAGATTCACAAGTATTTTTTGTGCTTTGTAAGGATCACTAAGAAATTCCAAAGCATCCAAGACTTATCCACAAGACTAAATTCTCCAAGTAGAAACCCTAAGCTAAGACTCCTCAAGTAGAATGGTGGAAGAGTAGATTGTAAAAAAAGTGAAAGGGAATAATAACTATTGATTGCATATTAGAATAATGACTAAATGATATTGTATTTAAAGGTGGATATCACCCTAAATCCTTTTGAATAGGTCAGTTGTATGGGGTTGACCTTGTATGTTTTTAGGAGATAATCACTAGGTCCCGAGCTAGGTTGATCAAAGGGCTAATGAGACTCTAAGTGATAATTTTCTAAAGTAGTATATGGTTGACCCAATTAACCTTGTATAATAATTATAGGCTGAAACATTTACAGGGTTGACCCAATTAACCTAGTATAGTCAACTGGAAAATGGGCATCAAGATGAGAAAAAGGGAATAGAAAGAGGAAAAAGCAAGGAGGAGTATACAAGGGAAGAATAATAGCTTAGGAAATGGTTTTAAGAGCTGGTTTGAATGGTAACAATATATTAATAAGGGACAATAATCTTGTGAAGCACCAAAGGTCTACCCACCTCATTTTTGGTGTACCCCTTAAGGCATGCACTCAGAGAGTATAAGTCTCATTAGGTTCCTACAAGATGTAAAGCATTGATATTTGATAAAAGGTTTAAAATATTATGTGTATACACATACCCCACTCGAAGATCATTACATGTCACTAAGGTGTAACAGGGGTTGTGCTTCAGGAAAGAACATAATAACACACAATGTTGATGCTAAAAAAAGTCATAGTATTTTAAAGCAAAAATAACTGAAAGTAAATGATAAAATGGTAAATAACTAAAAATTAAATGTGATGTGTACCTTGACTTACCTTTATCTTTAGATAGTTTTATGTTATGTTGTTAGTTTTGATTATGGAGGGTATAGAGACTACTTTCAACAAACACAAGAATACAAAACTAAAGAGAAAAAACAAACAAATGCAAGAAAAGCTAAGATAGGTGGTGTTATAAGGATGGGACGTACTTGGGAAATTTGGAAACTTGGGGTGACAAGTGATATGTTAGACAAAATGACCAAGTCAAAAATAAGAGTAAATAAAGTAACCAAAAATCTAAGGCTACTAAAAATTCAAAGGTCTACCCACCTCTTTTCTGGTGTACCCCTTAAGGCATGCACTCAGAGAGTATAAGTCTCATTAGGTTCCTACAAGATGTAAAGCATTGATATTTGATAAAAGGTTTAAAATATTATGTGTATACACATACCCCACGCGAAGATAATTACATGTCACTAAGGTGTAACAGGGGTTTTGAAACACCAAAGGTCTACCCACCTCTTTTCTGGTGTACCCCTTAAGGCATGCACTCAGAGAGTATAAGTCTCATTAGGTTCCTACAAGATGTAAAGCATTGATATTTGATAAAAGGTTTAAAATATTATGTGTATACACATACCCCACTCGAAGATCATTACATGTCACTAAGGTGTAACAGGGGTTGTGCTTCAGGAAAGAACATAATAACACACAATGTTGATGCTAAAAAAAGTCATAGTATTTTAAAGCAAAAATAACTGAAATTAAATGATAAAATGGTAAATAACTAAAAATTAAATGTGATGTGTACCTTGACTTACCTTTATCTTTAGATAGTTTTATGTTATGTTGTTAGTTTTGATTATGGAGGGTATAGAGACTACTTTCAACAAACACAAGAATACAAAACTAAAGAGAAAAAACAAACAAATGCAAGAAAAGCTAAGATAGGTGGTGTTATAAGGATGGGATGTACTTGGGAAATTTGGAAACTTGGGGTGACAAGTGATATGTTAGACCAAATTACCTAGTCAAAAATAAGAGTAAATCAAGTAACCAAAAATCTAAGGCTACTAAAAATTCAAAGGTCTACCCACCTCTTTTCTGGTGTACCCCTTAAGGCATGCACTCAGAGAGTATAAGTCTCATTAGGTTCCTACAAGATGTAAAGCATTGATATTTGATAAAATGTTTAAAATATTATGTGTATACACATACCCCACTCGAAGATCATTACATGTCACTAAGGTGTAACAGGGGTTGTGAAACACCAAAGGTCTACCCACCTCTTTTCTGGTGTACCCCTTAAGGCATGCACTCAGAGAGTATAAGTCTCATTAGGTTCCTACAAGATGTAAAGCATTGATATTTGATAAAAGGTTTAAAATATTATGTGTATACACATACCCCACTCGAAGATCATTACATGTCACTAAGGTGTAACAGGGGTTGTGCTTCAGGATATAACATAATAACACACAATGTTGATGCTAAAAAAAGTCATAGTATTTTAAAGCAAAAATAACTAAAAGTAAATGATAAAATGGTAAATAACTAAAAATTAAATGTGATGTGTACCTTGACTTACCTTTATCTTTAGATATTTTTATGTTATGTTGTTAGTTTTGATTATGGAGCGTATAGAGACTACTTTCAACAAACACAAGAATACAAAACTAAAGAGAAAAAACAAACAAATGCAAGAAAAGCTAAGATAGGTGGTGTTATAAGGATGGGACGTACTTGGGAAATTTGGAAACTTGGGGTGACAAGTGATATGTTAGACCAAATGACCAAGTCAAAAATAAGAGTAAATCAAGTAACCAAAAATCTAAGGCTACTAAAAATTCAAAAGCTCAAACAAGTATGATTTTGAACCTATAAGTATTTTTTTATATTATAAATATTATTTTATATCGAATATGGTTTAAATAATCAAGTATTGTTAATGTATGTTAGAATGATTGAATGATGTTTGGGATGTTGTATGACCTAGTTATAGATTGCACTTTTTATTTTGACTGAACCCTTGTTAGGTCACCATTCCCAGACCAGACCTAAATAACTAGGTATTTAATTGGTATGTTGTATCCCTGGGTTATAAATTTGTAATCAAGATAACATTGGATGAATGCATACTTAGAGGGGGATCCAAGTTTTTTTTTGGAATTTATAAAAATATATTTAGTTGTTTAATTCATTACTATATCTTGTGTGCAACTTGCAATTAGTTATCTTCACTTTTGATTTATATCGATGATGGATTGGTTATTTTCATTTTGCTTCAGAATAGTTATTGTTTGTCTTTCATTTGTGTTATGTTGTTATGTTGAGATTTATAATAGTTTGGAATCTGATTTGCTCAGAACTCCCTTCTCATCCTTAGTTATCAAACCCACCATCTAGCTGATGGTTAGGGTGGTAAGGGCCACTGATGGTTGGGATCATAGGGTTGGTTGGGAGGATTTGTCCAATTTACTTTCCTGTTACTCCATTCTTGGATGATTTTTTGAACAACATGAAGTAAATGGCAATGAATTATTTATATTTTTATACATTCCTTAGTTGATAATATTTAATGTTATTTAATTCATGAAAACAAAAAATGAATATTAGTTAGTTATGTTAGTACTAACTTGTGTTGTGAATGGAACATATAAAATGAATGCAAGCTTAAGCATTACTTACGGCAAGATACAAAAACTGAAGTTGTTATATTGATAAATGTAATTCATTTTGTTAATTTATTAGAATGTTAGATAGTTCTCATTCTTATTACTAATTTAAAGTATTCTATTGATATTATTAATGTAGAATTAATCTTTTGATTTGGTTATATGCTCATGATAGTTAATATGAGAAAAAATTTACTCAGACATATATGAATTTTTACTTGATGTAGAAACATATAGATTTTATTTGATAAGTAAAATGGTTATCATTAACTCATTAAATATATACTTGTGAGTTGGTTTATATTTGATGTTGTAACCATTAGAGGTTGTATAGAAAATGAATATGTCTTAAATTTTTTCAGCTATAATATGTGATTAGTCCAATTACACTTGTTGTATATGTGGAAAACATAAACAAATACCTTGCTTTAGTACACACTTCAGACATACCTGGTTGTGTATAGAGACTAGTATACTATAATTAAATCTGAAAATGTTATTTTCATTCTCTCATTTAATATTAGATGTTTATTGAAATGAATAAATTTTTGAGTTGATTACTGTGTTAAAAGATTGCCTAGAATGTAATTCAATTGGGAGTCTTAAACAAATTAATATAAAATTATTTTGAAACTATATTAGATTTCTCTAATTTATGAAATGAATTACTTGAATATAGTGTTCTACTTCATTTGATGTTGTATAAACAAATAATGGTTGTATACATACTTGTTTTTTTTATACCTATGGACTACATGTGCTTCCACCCTTTTTCTATTGGTTGAACTTGTTTGCATTGTTACACCATGACATGCCCTACATTATTTTTGAAAAATTTCCTTAAGTGAAGTAAATTGTTTTGGTTCCACTGAAATTGAAACTCGGTTGAATTCCTATTTTGAATGAGTTATGTGCAATTAATTGTATGAAAATATTCTATTTTTTATATACTTTTAAATCATCTTTTTCACTTAAAAATATATTGAATATAAGATTAGAATGTACTTGTTAAAATTTGGAATATGATATTTTATTTATGATGAAATGTATTACCTTAGATGATAATGGAAAATATTATATAAAGGAAATTATTTCCTTAAGGAATTATTTCTTATAAGAAAGAATTAATAGGAAAATTTTTTATCATTTTGATAGAATTCTAAGTTAACATATAATTGAAAAAGATTGAAATATATTAGTTGAATATGTTCTTTCTATTTAAACTAATAAACAGTTATCTGATCAATGATTTTGTGAATATAAATACCCTTGGTTGTAATATGTTTTGAATTGATTGAATGCTCTCTTGTTTTATTATATCTCATTGGATATCAAATATAATATCGTAACATGGATTCAATTATAGGTTGCCCATGAAAGTTATTATGAATAATAGTGTTGATCCTAATTTTATCACCATTCACTTATTCAAATAATAGCATTCATGCTTATTAGTTAAGTGTTGTGTCTAAACTAATAAAGGAAAACATCGCCAATAATAAGGTGACCCTAATGCCATGAGATAATTAATAACCTCAGCCAATAACACTCTGAAGCCTTGAGTCATAATCTATTCTTGTTTGTGTTCTCTTTTATGCAATGATGTTTCTATTATATACTTGTGCCGATTTAACATAAATCTACAAGTATTAAATTGATTGCTGGTTTCTATTTAAAGTTTACTATTTTTAAATCATATTTGATTATGAGATTAGATCAATAAAATAACTTGTAATTTTAACCAAGACTTGTTAAACTGAATTATGACATAGATTATTAGAGTTAACCTTTCAGTTTGACTGATCATAAGATCATAACCATCCTTGAGCAAAATTGAAACCCATTAAGGAGAGTGACGTATTTACCTAGGGTTAAGGACCTATAAAAATTCTTTTATGGAAGAATGAGTGCCACATATGGTACTCAAGTCCTATCCTTGTATACATATATTGATACACCCAGAACCCCATAAATACTAATAAAGGTAACTTGTTTCCTCATAACACTCTTTGTATGTAGTTACCTATAGTCAATTACCTTAGTTCACCTCTTCTGGTTTCAATTACACATATGTGAATGCACTAAATGATTATCACTTTCATCAGTAAGTGAGGTATTGGGTATGACACGCATCTAAAAACATACTCTGATATATAATTCTAAACACTTTTTTTGGGTTTTTTTAAATTAAAATAATACAATGCTTTCATTTTAACAAAACATGCTTTGATACCATGTCAATATGAATCATAATTTGTCATAATTGGCCACAATCAAGAACCATTGAGATTCAAACACACTTGACTCTTAATACATGAAATGATAATGTATTATAGTAAACAAGGAATAAAATATGAGTACAATTATAAATTTTTAATAAAAAGTATGAAAATAGATTTGAAGAGAGGTACATAAATAGGTAGGGGAGAGGCATAAAGCCACCAAAATTTGACAATATGAAGATAGGATAGTTTCTAAATAAATAGTGAATACCATGTTCAAGATGTCAACATTGGTTAGTAAATCTTAAGTGCATCCACACCACCCAATTTGACTACAAATTAGACATCTTCATTTTAAACTTAATGACCTCATTATTACACTTAAGCAACATAGATACATGTTTAGGAAAAATCAAAAAATGGAATAAAAAACTATAATTTTTGTTCTTTAAAGAACTTTTGGGATTTCTTCAATCTATTTATAGCTTATTCTAGTTTTTTTTAGGATATTTCAGCTTAGTGTGGTTAGATCTAGATCTTTTTATAGCTTTTCATGTATATCTCTGGTTTAATGTTCATTATATATTTTTGGTAGCATGTTCCGTTCAAGTTTGAGGGATCATGTTAAAACCCTTAGAGGATGAGTTTAGTTGACTATTATTTATTTCCTTTATTCCATTTATTATATGAGTTCATCTCTCTATTGAAACTTGAGTTTCTTAAAATCATTATCCTTTGATGTGCTAGATCTTTTTATTGTGTTTCAACTATGTTTTCATTATGAGGGATCTCATGCCCTATTTTTTAGAGTGTTCATTAATATATTTTTTTTATTGTATCTAGTTGAGGGACCAGTCGACACCCTCAATTTTACCCTGAATAAAAAGTAATTCATTATTTTTTGTAATCACATCCAATCCCAAAAAAATTACATCACATCATGTTAGTTCATAAATCCAAATTAATTAACTAATATTTAATCAAAAATTCCATATATTTTGAATATTTCTATTTTATAAAAATCAATAAAATCCAAATATCCTTACATTGCACTCAAATCTCAAGACAATATTCACACTCCAAAAAAAAAAAAAAAAAATCATTTATCCACATCCCCATGCAATCAACCCTTATTATTAATAAAATCACTTCCATATCTCATCAATGAAAATCCTTAACACATCCAAATCCTACATATTTAATCCTCAACCTCCCTTATTTAATGAGAAGGATAAATCATTCTCCACCATTGATCTTTAATTAGGATCAATAGATCACAATCATCATGAAATCCTATAAATTAAGAGTTCCCACTCTCATTTCAATAATGTTTAATTTTCCTAATATAGTTATACCAAAATTAGTGATCAAAATTTCAATTAACAATGAAGTGTTGCTCAAGTCTTCACATAAAGCTTCAACCATCCTCTTCACTAGCTATCAAATCATCTACTTTACACTAAGTTATGCTATCATATTTCCCACATGTATTCTAAAAGATTTTTTTCCAACTACATATGAGAGCATCACTCTTTTTGACAAGGAGATAGCAATAAATTTATAATGGTTTATGTTTACTTATATATTTATTTGATTTATTCTACATCTTCCTCAATCATAGGATGCATGCCTAGTGTATTGGTAGGTTTTTTAATTGATTTTATTTTCTTGCTAAACTAAAACTAACCTTTATAATTATGTCTTAAAAATAGCACACCTGGTGGGATTAAGCACCCCATAATCACTTTTGAGGCCATCTTTACTTGGTTTTTAGATAGTTTGGAGTTGTTTTGAGCTAATATTTTCCAAAATCCACAAGTTTTTTTTTTATGTATTTTCATGTACTACTATATTTTTCTTATATTATAAATCCATAGGCTAAATTCACTTTAGGGTGAAACTTGGAATTTTAAGTCATGTATTGACTTCCAAAGACCCATTCTTTCTCATTTAGACTCTATTTTGGGACCCATTTTTTTTTTAACTACATTTTGTATGATCTATCTAAATTTTAATTTGATTTGAATACATTTCTTATGTATTATTCATGAAAGAGCATTTTTTACAAGTATCACTTATTGAATATGTTCCAAATAAAACTTTTAATGTTCTTTATAAGTTTCCCATCAAGATCAAAAATCAAATTACTAACCTATTTTTTGCATATTTTCACCTTATAAAGATATGATTATTCAAAATGTGTCTCATCACACTTATTTTGGTGCATTTAAAAATTAAAAACACTTAAATTTGATGCTTCAAATGAACTTGCTTGACTTTGATTTTGTGTTTGTGTCTTTGCTTGAAATATCGTGCCTAATTTTCGGATCCTATGTGATAAAAAACACTTGAGTTATAGTTTAATCCTTCCTAAAGACACATTAAATATTCTCCCATTTTACCCCTCATGGGGACATAAAGATCATAAATCTCTTATCATCCCTTTTTCTATTTAGTCATGTGAGGCTTTGATCACCAACAAGGAATCCTTAAGGCACATTGACCAGGATTTAATCACTCAGAATATGTTCCAACCATATGTTCTAGTGGGATATATAAATAGAGAGGATTTATTGACATTATCTAAGTAGTTATGTGTTTTAATCACAAATATGAATGCAAATATTGTATTTCTAACACCAAGCTATCATACAAAACTATTAAGAAATAATTTCCAATGACAATCCACTAAAATATTATAGTTGGAGTGGTTACAAAAGGACTAGACCCTTTCATGAACCCTGTTATCACCCTCTTCCATGGACTTGGACCCCATAGTATTGCAAGGTATATATGGGACACACTAGTTGATCTTATGTTTTCCTAGATTGAGACCTTCGTTAGCAAATGACACCCAACATAGGGAGAACAACATTCTTGAAGATTACTCATTACATATAGATTCTTAGGGATGGTTGGGATACCAACCTATTCATTGATTTAGGTTAATACATCTATGGGATATCGGTCACATTTTACACCCATTTATCACTAAGCATAGGGCTTTTACTTTTGTGCTTGCTTGTTTTTTCTCAATACTCATATTATGTGTTATCTTATATACCACAAATAATTCTAAATTTCCTAAGTCCAACCTTGTCACATATAATTATAAAATTAAATGTTAAGGTGTTACTCTTTCAAAATCAATATTCATTCTACCCAATAATAATATTACATTGTCTTCATTATACCTTTACTTTATCCAATTTGAACCACAATCATAACCTAATCAAGTTGATTAACCAATATCTAATTCCAAATCAATTCAATTTGAGTCAAAACTTTTGATTTTAAATAAATTCAATCTCTTTTAAATTCAACTCTTGAAGTCAAATTTAATTTTTTTTGAAATTCAAGTTAAGTCAAACTTTTCAAATTCAAACAAAGTTAATGTCAAATCGGGACAACTTTGGCCAAGTAAGATATCCACTTTCTAAATCTGTTCAAATTTGACCAAGTCAAATCTAATTCCAAATTCAAACATTTAAATAAATTTAAATCGTGTATATTTTAACCAAGTCACATTATTTATAAATTTAAATCATATCCTTGCCTTTCTATTGAACTTTTTAGTTGGGAATAATGATGTCAAAACATCCATCCCTTCTTCCATCTAATTCAAAATCCAATCTAAGTGGAATCACATCAAATATTATAATCAAACATCACATCAAATATCAATTAATCTCAAGTCAAATCCTATTTAAACCCATGGCATCTCATAATCCCAATCTTGTTCTAGCATCACCAATCCAATGTCAATAAATTATTAACCAAATCCTACATAATAGCCAAAAAGTATCCCACATAGAATCACTATCGAGACCTTCATCCACTAGTCCAACATCCAATTCCCTTAAGTCATAAACATCAAACAATCCACTAGCCAACACCCATCTAGCCTTAGAGCCACAAAAATTTCAATAATCCAATAATGTCATGTCCCTATCCTTCGAAATATCATCATTTACCAAATAATTAAATACATATAGATATTTTAATCATCCATTATGGATATGCCGATCTCCCCTTCCCAGTCAAATGAAAATCCATTTCCAAGTAAAGGTGAATACAATCACTCTATCCTTAACCAATCCATTTTCTAGGAATCTATCTTTTTCAAATCATCTATATTTGACCAATCCCAAACTATTTTTAACCCACTTGTATTTGATAGAGGACCCACATATTATGATTGAATCTTTGATGAACCATAATTTATCCAATTATCCATCCTTGGTCAACTTATTTTTCACCAACAACATATATTCGATGAACCACTAGTCTTTGATAAGCCCATCTTAGGTAAACCATCATTTAGCCTATCAGTCATATCATATCACATATCCAGTCATCCACTACCCAATACCATATACATCTTGGGGAAATCATACTTTTAGAAAATAAACATCAAAGTGCCTTTATTTAGACAAGACCAAAATCAACAACCAATCAACATTAACATCCAACTACTTTAGAAAAACATCATTTATAAGATCTAGCCTCCTCATAAATGAGGAACTCAATGATAATAATTATTCAAGGTTATGCATAGACACCTCCACTACTTTTTTTCAAAGCAACAAATAACCTACAGAAATAAATATAATTCAAATCATGTGATATAATAGCCAAGGCCTTGACTTTCATGAGAAAGTAATGATCGAACCAATCCATACCTAAATATAGAATGGTTCTCATGATATTGGCTACAAGCCATTAGTTCATAAACATAAATGTGTTAGTGATACTTTCATTGTTTCAAAATAAGCTTCATACAACACTAACATGGGATTCATTCATATTCCCTATGATGATCATGTTTCCGCCCATCTTCTTATAAATTCTATCCATCCTTTCTACCATATTAAAATTTAATCTCCCACACCTGTCAATTGTGAACAATAAAATCTCATACCATTAGCCTTCTTGCATAGAAATCAAACCATGGTAGAATTCATGATTGGCATCTACCCCAAAGATCATACAGTTGTATCAACATCCCTTGCTGAAACATTGTTTAGTGCATTACAGGATAATCAAAGCCAAAAAATTACATTCCCTAGTGAAACCTTGTTCAAAAAAATAGGGTACAAACCAACAAATCAAGATCGAAAATCTGCATGCCTTAATTATCCTTGTTTGAGGCATTATGGGGAAATCAAATTCAAAATCCTATAATTCTAGAATAAAAGTTCGCTAGTGAAACCTTGTTTAAGGCACTATGGGACAATCAAAATAAATATGTAAAAAGTCAAAAATCTAAGTCCCTTAGTGAAAACCTCTTTCAGGCACTATCGAACCAAAATCAAAATAAAATAAAGCTTATACTCTTAGTCTCATGGAATGTGAGATTGTTGGGCACAATCCCCCTTCAGATTCTCTAGGAAATCAACAAACATCCTCCATCCTATACAAATTTTTCTTTACCCTCACTGGAAGGACCCTCTTTTGTATGGGTTATAATGACAATTTAATTAATTTTGATGAAACAAATCTATAAATCAATGAATTTAATGATGACATATTCGAAGTACATACTTGAAAGATGAAAATGTCAGCATTATGCATCTCATAATCTAATAATGAAATGAGATGCCAAAAATAAAAAAGTTAAAAGTTAAAGAGAGAGAAAAAAAATTCATCCTATGGTGAAAACCATGCTTATGGTGGGGCAAGTACCATGATAAAAACTAGGTTTTTAGTGTCATGTATAAATAATCAATTGTTTTCAAGTACCTTGACACTTGGAGGTATCCCCATCTACATATTTATCTATTTTGTCCATCTAAGACTATCCAGATCTTTATCCATAATCATATTATCAAAATCTATAACCATCCTATCATGACCATACTTTACCCCATTTTGATCTTAATAAATAAATAAAAGATGTTTTAAGCCCTATTCTAGAAAACATCTTGGCATATCACCTAGATGACACTTTTGAGACTTGGCACATGGTTCCCACATGAAATGGCCCTTGGATATCCCTAATCCATTCTTAGTCATCATCCCCCCTCATCATCCATTATCATATAACATTGTCCTATATCTTTTCCATTTGTTACATCTCCCATATTGATGCTAATTTTTTTTTTCCCTTTGCTAGTGACCCTATTGTATATACTTATTCCAAAAATTAAAGAAATCATAAAAATATAAAACATCAGATAATCCAAAAATCCCAAAAAGTTATAGAATAAAAATAACCAAAAGAGATCTAAATCCACAAAATCCAAAAACATTTTTCTTGTCCTAAATCTGACCAAAATCCTTAATCAAATCATCTTAGTGACCATTGGGATGTGTCCTTCACAAATCTACCCTAATTAGGGAAAATCACATCATTCTATATTTTTGGGATATGACCTACTTGTGCAAAACTAAATCATGAAACTTGTTTTAAGTATATTTTATTCCTAATCTAATCTCATTTCATGTACCCTTCCTTAAAGATGCCATCCATCTATCAATATCATCTTACCTTCATGCATGGATTTTTACTTGATTAATGACAAGATGTTTTTTTATTTTTTCAATCAATTTTGTATGTGTTTTATTATTTGTTTTTTTATCTGATTTTCATTTTGTGCTTTGACTCAATCCATATGCATCAATAGGTTCAACATGTTTTCTCCATATCATGGTGATTACATGTACTTATACTTTATTCCATCCATTAGCATACAACATCAATGTCATCATGAATTTTCCATATCATGGTGGGTTTTTGTCATTTTCTTATTGGATTAGGTGTGAATCCTTACACACATTGTGGCCAAGTCATCAAAAAAAATTATATCATGGTAGATAATATCACGTGTAACATCAAAAATCAAGTTGAAAAATATATGTGGAGATTTGATAAGGTAGTGGTTTATCTCGTATCAAAATCATATTTTAAAATAAAAGCATACCATCCATATTTGAAATTCATCAACATCATATCAACATCTATTTCTCATCATATTCCTCCCTTCTTGAGAGAACTATAGTGGCTTAAGATTCATTCAAACTATGTAAGCATCACTCAATGATATGGAGTTTTAGGAATCACCTTGGCCATTATTGTTACAATTTATATTCTTATTCTTATTTCCATTATCCATCATCACATCATTATTCAATAATTATTACATCACTTGGGGTATACTCGTGTTCCCAATTTTTATGGTTTCTCATTATTTGAAAAGTCATTATACCATCATCATGTACTATTACATTAGCCTATCAAATTCTTTCCATCCATCAATGTAAGCATATCATCCTTAATATGTGCAATAGGTTAAGTACTTTATATATGCTTACAAATTAATTAATCAATAAATCAATATATGTACAATATAAGCTCACATCTTCTGCCCTACATGGGGAAAATTAAAGTGTCTAGCTTATCTTAGGATGTATCCTTCCTGAATCTACCCTACTTAGGGAAAAATTGATCAAACATCCATATAATCGAGGCTCATCACTTTTTCCTTATTTGGGTCAAATCAAACTTTCAACTCATCATTGGGATAAGTCATTCCCCAATCTACCCTACTTGTGCCAAGTTAATCCCATAGTTTTGATAGGATATTTTTCACACATATGCCCTACTTGGGGAAAATCAAAGTTTGCATATTCTCATGGTACATATCCTTCCCAATTCTTCCATACTTGGGGTAAATCAATCCATCATCATTAGAAATAAACAAGTGCAAGCATTATCTCAAGTGAGTTAATATCATCCACATTTTACTCTCATATGATCATCACATCCATTCTAGCATCTTCTCCTATTTTTTATAGCCCATCCACATCTTTCATCACCACACATCCTCTCAAAGGGACAACATCCATCACATTATTTTATCCATCATCATCTAACTTTCATCCATCTTTTATTTTGCTTATTCTTTCTTTAAAAATTTGTTAATCTACTCAATGTCTCAAAACATAATTTCAAAGAGGGGAAAACTTTAGACACCTAAAATCAAACACATCATGTCAATTTTAACATTTTCAAATTCCACACTAAAATCATCCTTAAATTGTAAATCAATCTTCTATCTATACTAACCTCCCTATCCTAACCATTAAGTGAAATTAGTGGACTAATGACATATAAAACCCTAGCGAATGTAGGATGAGTCAAATGACAAGGATAATTGTAAAATCATCATGAATAACCCTGGTTACAACTTATAAATGTTCACCAAATTATCAAAGTTATTTGATAGTTCACGTTACAAATATGATAGAAGACAAGGATATCATAATTTCCTTATTGTAGTAAATGCAATTGCTAATATTTATTTTTCTATAATTTGACAAGGAATTTTTAATTATTTTATGTTTCATGGGAAAATTTAGTATCATAATCTTCTTATTGTGATTGATTATAAATAGTAGATAGGTATCATTGATTGAATCACTTTAAGTTGATAAGAATTAGAGATGGACAACCCAAATAAATAGAAGTCAAAGTTAACACAAGACTTTTATGGAGACCTAAAATTCATCTTGAAGGATTTGCACATTTTCCACAAAAAATATAGTCTAAATTTTTATCAAAAATATGCATCACCCTGAATAGATTGGGAGAAATAGCCTAAATAATTACACTTCCATTCATCATTTCATTTTCAACCTAAAATTATAATGTGAATAAACTTAGATAGATAGAAATATTTTTAATCTCCATTTGCTAGAGATAGAGATGTATTTTTGTAAATAGATATTACACAAACTCAAAAATAATTTATCATTTTAGAATAGCTAGAAATTGATATGAATTTTTAGACAATATTCATGTATGAAGTGATATTATGCATGAGGGTTGATATTCCATTTATACCAATCCCTTTCAAGAATATTTCACATTAAAGCACTCAAGCTAACCTTTAGGATATGTTTCCTTTAAAAATTGGATGACATTAGGGTATTGTAAACTTGCATTAGGGTGAGAACCTTTAGGTTTTTAGATTGGCTAAATTGTATAGTTTATATGATTCATATACACATTTGTGGTATAATTCCATACATTAGTACCATTATTATACATATTTTCAACATGAGACATATCTAAGGTGCATATTATATGCAATGTGTGCCTAATATTATAATATCAAATTAGTTTCGTATTGAAAACACTTACAAGGACTATCACCACCAAATAGGTTGGAATTTTATAGATTGTATTGAGCCAATCTACTATAATAGTTTGTTCAATTTTGGTATGGATAAGGTGAATAAATCATTCAATATTTCCAAGCTTATAGGTTGAAATTTATTACATTATCTAGCCTCACAAAGTTTCCAGTGTGAGTCGACTTAGTTGACTCACTCACTAGGTTATAAGTATTATTTGAGTTGGAGCTAATCTCAATTTCCAGATGACAAATCAAATTTTTCTCCAAGGTTTGGGACATGTATCCTCAAATCTCTATTTATCTCTTTAGATATATGGATTTTCAATATCATATTTTTCCTAATCTCAATTTCAATAATTCATAATGATATATCTTTTAAAGTAACATTCTAAAAGACAAGATAGTTGCATCGATACACATGTATACTCCCACACCTTTTTCTCTTCTAATTTAATTTATTTCAATTATTCAATTTCAGATTACATACATTAATTATATACAATAACATGCTCTTGGTTTCAGTTCTGTTGTTAGAAAAGCACTTAAATTAGACTTAATCAAAGGCAAGGTGTATTATACACACTCAAGTAAGCATTAATTTTCCTTTAAACTATAAATTTCATTATTGTATTCAAAGGGGAAGGAGATGTAGACACTATATCTTAATTATATATCACCTTAGTCTTTTATAATTAAAAAATACATATAATGGATGTACATTCAGATTCTAGATCTTTTCTACTACCAAAAGACTTACATAAACTATCTCTTTATACCTAATTACTTATCTCTTACTTTGACCTATGTATTTCAATGAATCAAACCTTATAGCTTGCCCATAATGTTATAAACCTACTTATCTTCCATATCTATAAATTTTAAACCTACACCTATTATCCAATTGCTTAGACACTTATGTCTCATTCAGTTGCTTACATCAATGCAAGTATCTTACCCTGACATAAGTGTCTAGTGTCCTAAAGTCATCCTTATTTCAAATAAAATGTACATTAAAGGTCAACCTAAGTGTTTTAATTCAAGATATTTTCCAAAGGTATTTGTATAAATATAATATCAAATCTCATTTATTCCTCACCTATAAAATAAATAAAGATACTAACACAACTTAAAAAATTACTATATCTAGCATGTATAACATAACTACATGAGTTTGAGGCCCTCTTAGGATTATTAGATATGTAGGCAATGCTCATTGATTGAGAGGTATTTTGGGTATCTTTACACCATGTGCCCAGTAACTCATTTTTCTCATAGCCAATATAAATATAAAGAATTATTTTTTTTACTATTTGACAAAGAGAGACAATCGTTGATCCAAATATAAATGTACTAGAGTGGAGATGAATCCCCAAAAACATATAGGTGGTCACATATAATTTTATTAGGTATTAAAAATTGGACACCTCTATCTATGTCATAAAGTAGCATTGACATAACCATCCTAGGTCAACACAGGTGTCCAAGATTATAGGCGTTAAATTTAAAGAATCAAACGACTATTCTAGAATATAGATCTAGTCCACTTTATACCTATTCCAAGTCCATACCTATATTAACATCAAAATATACTAAGTATCTTATTTCATTGTAATATCTAGTATTTTATTAATTTCTATTTTTATAATATTAGAGTAATAAATTTAGTAAATGTTTATTTGAGTTTTGCAAAGAATTAAAATATTCTATAGATAGTCTACCATCCTTGTTCACTATCCTATCTCTTCCCCCTTTAACCTTAGATACCCCACATCTAGATTTTAAGGTTAAACATATGGATGCCTATATGTTGTTATCCCATATTTTTTCATATTTTTAAATATAAAAGACAATTTATGGGTTTCAATATTTATTCTCTTAAAATACAATAAATAAGAAAAATAAGGTGGATGCCTACCATAGTTTAGATTAATATTCCTAATATCTCTTAATTATAAATAGATCTTTGTTTTTATATTACCTAATATAATAGATCATACATACACATTAATATTGAAAACAATATATAATTTGTTTTTAGTATGTAATAGATAATTTATTTTTCCTTTTATTTATGAATGTATATGTTCATCCATGTCATTCTTATATTGATATATA
Organism: Torreya grandis; assembly: GCA_037957365.1. Lineage (NCBI taxonomy): Eukaryota > Viridiplantae > Streptophyta > Pinopsida > Cupressales > Taxaceae > Torreya > Torreya grandis. The sequence continues at coordinate 1,587,060 of JARHVA010004077.1, read as the reverse complement.
TGTATGATCTAATGTTTTGGGTGATGAAAATTAAAACATTATTTCTATTTAAAAGAGATTAGGAATAATTATCCATAGTATGGTAGGTATCCACTTTTTTGTGTTTGGAGTATTTTATTAAAATAAATATTGTATCATATAATTTATCATTTTTATCGATAAAAGTGTATAAGTATGGGATAAAAACATATAGACACCCATAACAAAAAAAATTATTATTTTTATTGTATCAATATTTTTTTCAAATCATAAATAATGTTTATGGAGACATTTTCTCTTTTGTGTATGTAATATCAATGTTGAATATATGAAAATTTCTATTTATATGAATGAAAGACTCGGTTAAATATTTTCATGGATAATTCAAGTGATTAAAGATTTGGTGATTTATGATGTTAATATTTATTTTTCCTCCCATCTGCCATTATATTCATTATTTTTTTATTTTTTTATTAAAAAATAAAATACAAGAAAATAATTTAAATATGAACTACTACTTGCCATTTCCATACTTTTCCTCCCATGTATAATGTCATTTGTGCCTATAAAAGTTTATGCATCCAAGAACCATTTAGTTTTCACAACACAAAATACAATATACAATCCATGTTGGTAATGAAAGACCATAAAACCAAATACATAATCCAATGAATCAATTCGAGTTTTTATTGATGCAATTGAGAAAGTTTTACAGGTAAAGGTTAAAAACTCAATATTTCAATCAAAGTAATATTTGTTATGTCCTCCCTTTGGTCACAATCTAGGTGTTAAAATTTAATCACTTTATTTTACAAAGGTTTGTTTGTTTTGTTACTTTTGGTGGGGCGATGGCGGGAAGCGGGTGTTAAAATGGAGTGCAAAATAAAGTTTAGATGTTGTTTTTTTTTTTTTTTCTTGGTTTGTTTGTTTGTTTTGCTGGGAGAAGGGGACAACGTAGGGAAGGTTTATAATGTGAGAGGAATAAGTATTTTTTTTGGGTGTAAATTTTGTTAAGGTTAGTGTAAATTTCTTATTGAGTCTTTTTGGATATTTATTTTATTAATTTACTTTTTTATCATTGTTTAATATTTTAAAATTGTTCACCAAATAATATAGATTCAATGTCACAAACTACACATAATGGAAATAGGGTTGCAAAAAAAATAAAAAAAATAGTATTAATATGTAATAATAATGTACCATATATTCATATTAACGCTACTAAAAATACCACATTTATTTTAAAAAATAAAAAATAGCTTACAATTATTCAATGTTGTTGTACCTTAAATACATATGTATTTAGGAGGCATGGCATGGACAAATAACCAAAATTATAAATAGACTAATCTAATGCTATAGTTATATAATAAAAAATGTAAAAATAGGGGAAGTGAACATTCATCTAAAATAAAATAAAAATTCATTCGCAAATATGAAAAACTAGTTTTCATGCAATAGATGATAAAACTATGATAATAATTACATTGAATGGTATCCCTCATTTTTATAATATAATTATTTAAAAAATTCAAGTAATAGATAAATTGATCATATAGAAATATGAAACTCTTTGTGAGTTATTAATTAAACATGCTAACAACCCTTTGACAACTTAAATAGGATAAATTTAAAGTCAAAAAACATTTTCTTCAAGTTATAGAAGTTTAAATTAAATAGGTAGAGGTAGAGGCACATGTCAAAATGTAGGAAGAAGTAGAGGTCTTGAACACATGTTATTATAATGATATAAGGAATGATGGATATAATCATTCTAGAGGATAAGGAAGATATGATAGATGAAGAATAAATGGTCAGTGTAAAGAAATAGATAAATCACTTACTACATATGTGGAATTAAACATTATGCTAATGAATGTTTTATACCTTTTGAGAATAGTCCAAAAAATAAAATAAAAAATACTATCTATGCATAATATGGTGAGTAATATGATGGTAATGATGTTGATCATTATTGTTTTGTTTATGATGGAAATTATGAACCTAATTACCCAACAATATAAGAATAAGTAGTGCCAAATGTATGAATTAATAGTAGATAATATGGAGATTTGATAGAT